>VYZW01045652.1:30635-57324 GCA_013401315.1 Balaeniceps rex
AGGTGGGTAAGAAAACGAGGAGCAGATGTGGCTCACCCACAGAAATGGGTGTCAATCCTACAACTAGAAATTTGCATGCACTGACTATTTAATTTGATAGAATAAACCAGTCTTGCTCAGAAGCCTCCAGCTGACAGATTTGGATATGGATAGTCTTTATTTGCAATTTTGTTTAGCCCTCTCAGAAAAAAATGCATTTCTATAAAATTGTCCCATGAGTGATTTGCCTGATCTTGAGCTCACATGCAAGAACAGGTAGATATCTACAGCTTTATTACATGAACTGAGTATTNAAGCATTGGGAGTAAGTAGAGATCTTAAGGCTCCCAAAGCATTATTCACTGAAAAAGGCTGTGTCTGAAAGGCCAGGATGTTATTGGGTGGGATGATTCTGGCCAAATATAGATGTCTACGATGTATGTTTATGCCTGAGTTAGTCGCACTAGACTCTTTTTGCAGCAAGAGAGAAACAAGCATTTTTTCAGCCATTAATGTCCTTTACTCAAGTAAAAGTCTGGAAGAGGTCGGAAGAACCACATCATAAAAACACCAATTTATCTCCATTAAGTATAAAGGTGTCCTAAGGTAACTGGTTCAGATGTAGTAAATGACACTGTAGACATCTCAGTTTTATTGAGATGAGTCATAGTGAAAGAGAATAAATAAAAATTACCAGAAATCAGGGTTATGTAGAGCTAGAAAAGGAGGTGTAAAGAGCAAAGAAAAAGGTCTTTAGTAATGTATGTATAGATATCTATTTGTATATATATGAATTTATATTAGGACATATATAAGAGGTCAGAGATTCAGATGATGTAGGTTAGGCGATTTGAATATTTGTTTCAGCCAAAGAAGGAGGAACAGACTAATCAAATTTGGAAAAAGCAAAACTGAGAGGAAATATGACAGCTGTCCTAAAGTATATCCAAACAGTAAAGACAAGAGAGGGAGAAGAGTTTTTTATGCTGAAGGACAAAGTAGGAAACAGAACATTTAAGTANAGGAGCCATGGAATTTCAGAGCAGTGCTTTCTCCTGGAGATCATAGCTAAATGTAAGGATATTACTGACACAGCCATTATATGTGGGTTCTCTTACATATGCATCCTTCTCATTTATGCCACAAAGGAAGTCACAATATAGGTCTGTGACCTAGGAACTTCAACAAGCATCTGATTTTTTTTAGAGGTTTCTNGATTCTGGAATTACAAACCTATCTGGTTTAAAGTTTAAAATACCTGACAGATTTATTAACAACTTTACATAATGTGTGTTTGCCTATTATAGTAAAGGTTTGAAGCTGATCCAGTCTTAGACCTTGATTTGTTTTAAGTTTTGTTTTTATTTTAGGAGCTTTCTGGCTGAAGGATGTTGTAAGAAAATTATGGCTACTGCCAAACTCCATTATTTTTATAGCACTTCCGCTGTTTTGTTTTTGTGTTGCTAAGTTTTTGAGAGCAGGCTGCCCAAGAGAAGGAAGATGTTTCTCCCTTGCCTCTTCCACTTATTCCTGTGCACTAATGCAAAGGCCAGCTATAATACAGACCTTAGAAGATTTACAACTGCTTTGACCACAGTGGTTGAAGAGCTTTTTGACAATGCATGGTTTCATATCTATTTAACTCTTCTGCAACATACTTTCTCTCTTTTGAGGGAAACCTTAGATTTTGTTGGTAAAAAAAGAAATGTTTTGGTTAAATGTATTTATGTTAGAAAATCCCCTTTAAGTAGGATTTGGATTTGCAAAAGTATTGAGCATTTCTAGTTGAGTTTTTAAGACTGTGCACAGAATTCAGAATTAGAAGGCAGATATGAAAACATGTGAATGGGAGTATAGCATATGTATGCTACCTTCAATATCTGTAGTTTGGTATCTCTTCTAACATTTGAGATTGCAGATAGGTCTTTGATTTTTCCACTGATTTCTCCTTAGAAATATATAAGCCCTCTCCAAATTTTAAAACAGATCTCTGGCCAGTCCAGACAGGCCTTTGGGTAGGAAAAGATAAAATGTTTGAGCATAATATCATCCTGTTCTCATGGTTTATCACCAATTCCATTGCCAGGGCACGTTCCAAAGCTCTGTCAGGACTTGCAGGAGGATCACTTTGAAGAGAATTCAGATCTCTTTTTTCTGTGTCCAAGCACTCATATTTCTTGATCCAAACAAAAGCTGTCTGGGTATCAATTAAAGCATATTGACAAACATTTAAGTTTTTCTTTATAGCTTATTAGCAAGAATCTTGAATTTTCAAAAAAATTCAACCAACTTTGACTTACAGTGTCTCTCCTAACCATCTGAAGCAGCAGGCAGCCTTGCTGAGGACACTCATGCAGATGATGTGCCAAGAACTGTGGTGCTCCACAACTCCTACTTGTCACAGTCTCCCAAGACCCTTCTGTCCCATGGTGGCACCCCAGGATGGCTGAACTGGAGGGATGGATTTTTCTCTTGCTTCTGCTTAGCAGCTTGTGGCTTGTTAGTGGTCTTACAAAAGTCCATGAAGAACTGCCAAAGTAGCTTTGCCAACTGCAGAAAAATAGCATGGGCTCAGCCCTCTATTCTGGTCTCCTCTCAGCCCTTTCCAACATCCTTGTCTTCCTTCTAGTGGGGCTTCCTCGTGAGGAAAGGAGCACAGTTACTCAACGCCATGTTTCTGGGGACATCAACAGTTGAAAAGACCCCTGTTCTTGTGAAATGCCCTCCTCCCCCTGGATGCAGGTGAAACGTCATAGCAGCTCCAGAATTCACAGTGAGTTTTGTTGAAGATCAGCCGATCATCCTGGATTTTCAATCAGCACCATGAATTTTTAAAGCTGTTAAGGGTGTTAGGACTAACAAATCTGCCAGCTCTTCCTCAGGCACCTCCATCTGAGTCTTTGGTCCTGATCCAGCAAACTGTATAAGCATACGGTTATATGCGAGTGGAAGAGCAGCATGGCTGGAACTATGTACAGGTACAACATTGAGTAAAAGTATAAATTCTTTCCTGAACTGGAAGTTTCTGATGAAGCAACTCCTTAGTTCATTCATATTATCATCACAGACTGATTTAGGGGGATAGAGCAGCTGTACTGTGTATATCTGTGGTGCACAGACTCGAGGCTCAGAGCACAGAGATCATGTAGCACAGCTGGAGGGAAACAATGATTCTTCCTCATTTTTTTCCCAAATTGTTGGAAAAAGAACATGTTAAAAAGGGGGGAGATAATGTTCTTTTTGACACAGTGTATTTAAAATAGCCAGGTTTAAGCTGCTAGTGAATAATAACGATAAACATCTGCAAGTTCGTGTAGCAAATACACTTTTAACTTCTTAAATTCGTTTAGGAGAAAATCATTCTTTTCCTTTAAATTGCTGCTGTAGTGGTACAGCCTTTGCAGCATATCATTCCTCTGCTATCTACCTTTTAGTGGTGTTTATCATTCTGCACATATTTCTTCTTGCTGTTATTAGCTGAGGCATAAAATGTTAATACCTCTAATTGTACCTCACACATATATATACACATATATTTATATCTATATATGCCATGTCTCAGCTTTGCTGCTAGTGCCAAGGAAAATGTTGGATTCTATTCAGTTTTCTTCATATTCATTTTCCTGCCCACTTAACAAAATTACATTCAATGAGCTGTGGGAGAAATTCACATCAACGGGCCATGTAATGCAATTTCTGGTATATATGCAGGAAGAAAAAATCCTACATTTTCTTTCATTTCTGTCAAAATCAATCAAATTGTACTGAACTGAACACAATCTCTTAAAAAAAATCACCCAGGCATTTCCAGTGAAATAAGCCTCTCTTACATGGTAACATGCACATATTTAAGAGGTCTCTGTTTTATTTTTTTTTAATCATGCCTAATTAGTTTTTTTTAATCACCCACACAACTAAGGCTCTTGCCTGCATAATTTATGACATAGAGGGGCCGGTGTCAGAAATCAAATGTTGTAAATTAAAAATAACAAGTTTGAGACTAGTGATTCAATTAAAACCCTAGAAAACATTGGATTATGCATAATTGAGAGCTTGTATGCAGAGATGCATGTCATGCTTGTCAGCTTGGATGGGAGGATTGGATTGGAGCTGTCAAGAGCATTTAAATCAACTCAGTAAAAAAATTAGAAAACAAAGATGATATTTATTATTAACTTCCAGTGTTCAAAAATAAACTGAGAGGTATTTAAATTGAATGCTTAGATGACAAGGCTTTATTTATAGCAGAAGTTATAAAACTCAGTAATAACCCTAGCTGGCACAGATGTAAAGATACTACTGTGCAGTTGAGCTGCGGCCTACAGTGTGAGGATTCAGCGGTTGGCCCTGAATCAGGTTCAGCTAATAGAAAGCTGTGTTGGAAGAGAAGAAATCCAGATTCTTGAAGGAAGCTGTGAATGACCAAATCCTTATTTTGCTTCTCCTTTTCTTCCCCTTCTTTTCTTCCTCACAGAGACTGATGATGCGCCATGAAATACTTTGTGACCTCTGAGAATATGCGAGGCCATCCTGGGGAAAGGTTGACTTGTCCTGGTGACCCAGCTCTGCAGGGCTACCTTTTACCAGCTGGTAATGTTACTTGGTAGGAACAGCTGAGGTCTGAAGACTAACAACATCTTCCCACTTCAGCCGCACATCCCAGAGTCAGTTCCAAACTTTATTTGAAATTGTTGAATCAACAGTAAATTGGGCTGTTGAGAGTGAACATAAAAGCTAGCCAGGACACTTTCCACATTTGAAATTAAAGAACATTTTCATTTCTAGCTTGAGAAGAAAGACTCCAACAAAACAAAATTGTGACTCTTGGGACTAAAATATATCTGTCTCTAAAACACCTACAGACTCACCAGAACTCATCCTAGCCCTCAGAAATACACCAAGGAACTAAATGCTCAAGAAGATCACTTAGTTCCTAGCCTACATATCAGTCATGTAAAACGAGCTTTATTTTTAAAAAACAGCCTGGTCCCTAATGATATGGCCCTTTGGATGACGTGAGATCTTATTGCAAGATCCTAGAAATGCTGAATGTTTGTAACTTTTTTCCTTTAAACAGGCTTTTTTCCCTGGTTCTCTTTCAGCAAATTCCAAGACGTGAGGTTCCATCTTTTTTTTCTTGAAGCTTCTGTAGACCTAAGTTTGTCTGTTCCCTATCAGGGTATCTCATACCAAACAAAACAGGAATGCAAAGAGATTGCAATCAGCTTTAGAAAGTTTTAAAGCATACAGCTCAGTAAGGCGATACCTGAGAGCGGCGATGCCAGCCTTTTTAACATTTTACGATGCTTAAACCTAAATATATTGCTAGGGAAAAATTCTTGCCTTGGGAAAGGCAAAAAGGACCTTCAGAAAGTGGAGAAAACTATATGAAGAGTTAAATTCTTCTCCTTTGGTACACCGCTAACCACTGACGTCAACGGGATTTGCGAATGCACATCTGAGAGTGGAATTTGGCCATAAGTGAGGTGGAAAAATGATTGATGACTGCCTAACAGCGGAGGAGTTGGATCAGCGCAATCACACAGCGGAGCTGGAAGTTGCTCAGTTTACCCTCAGCAGATTTCTATCAATTTCCCCTGTGAGCTCAGGGGCAGGTGAAGAATCTCCAGAAACACAGGCAGCTCTTGGTACCCAGCTACCTTGGCTGAACATGAGCTCCACACAGTGCCACTGGGGACAGGTTTTTGGGGGCCTGGCAGTGGAAGGAACACACCACAGAGGCAAGCCTGGGCCACCTTTCGCATAGCATATGCAGGAGATGCACACCAGCCCTGAATTTAGAAAGCAAGGCACAGATGTATTTAGGCAACTTCCAAGGATCCTAGAGGGAAATACATAGTTAAAGCCCCTTAGTGAATCTAGAGGTAAGATTTTAGTGGTTAATTTTTTTAAACCTCAATTGGCAATTCCAAATCTTTGCTATACTAAATTCCTCTTATAACCTACGATCGCTTGGTAGCATTTACATATACTATCTTTGTATCTCTTTCATCATCTTTCTTTGATGTTTTATTAGTTACAAGGTTTAGCCTAGAAAAGCTTGTGCATTCCTCTTTACTTAAAAAAATTAAAATGTGAAAGATTTTAATTTAAGCCATTCTGAGAATTCTCCAAATTATAACAAGACTATAAATATGAGCAGGAGAGTTATGTAAGCAGAAGAGATGAAGCAGTGGTGTATGATTTTTACTGTATTGGAAACTGGAGTTTTATTCCTGAAAGTTCAAAATATTAAAATAATTTTCCATTTTTATAGGCAAAATCAGCTAAATGAGAAAGTTGTGTAAGTTACAGAAGATCTGCAAGTGCCTTCAACACTGGCCTAGCTTTACTCTTATTAACCTCTCTAACAGTTTTCTTATAAGCTTCAATGGGAATAGAGTTCAGCCAGAGTCCCTCCATTTATTAACTCTGGTGTCTGGGAAAAGGATCAAACTTTTGCTGTTTTTTGGAGGAACTGCTGGTGTCAGTAAGTTAATGTGTAATGCTGAAAAAAGTTAAATTCCATTTCTGTTAGAGCACAACCAGCTATCAGAGTTCCTCACTAAAAGATAAGCAAGCCCTTTTCTTCTACACCAAAAAGAAAATGTAAGTATTTCATTTGAACTGACTTTCTAGACTTAAAGGAGTGGAAATTAGAGACCATTTTTGCAGGCGAAAACATTAATCATTAATACTGTTCGTTGTCATGGGACTCTTCTCTTTACTGTGTTCTACACTTCCACTTCCCACAGAAACTAAGAGCTTTTGTGTTTCCCTCGTGAGCTAAAGTAAATGGAAGGGTACTTTAAAAGCTATTCGGGCCATTTGGGTCTGAATAGATGCATCCCACGAAAATACCTGGCAAAAAAATGTGAGCACAAATTTCTAGAATGAGAAGATAGTATGCAGACTGACATGTTGAAGGCTGGATGTGGATGAAGAAGGTCTGGGAAAATGGGAATGAAATTCTGTGTCTTTGAAGTAGATGGGAGTTTCTACACTTTATTCTCTGAGATTAAGACTTCACCCTTTGCCCTTCACGTCTCTCCTCTATTTTCTATCACCTCCACTGCTTCTGCAGATCATCTGCAGATCTGTGCAAAGAAAATAAAACTCAAATCCACATGACTTCTGCCCGTGTTAGAGACTCATCAAAGTTTTTCAGATTGTCCCTGACTTGGTTTTTATTTTTTGTGGAAGCTGCGCAGCGTTTCAAGGGATGAGAAGCGTGAGAGAATACAGGAGTTTCATTTGGGCAAATGGCAAATCAGATGTATGCCTAGCTGCATGGACCACCACTTAACACTGCGTGACTCATCTCTTTAATGGGATCCCCAGGTCTGAGTTACATGCCCTAACTCTGTATGCAGTGTGAGATGAGATAGGACTTGGAAATGTTTTCCATGAAATCCAATGTGCTGCATAGGCAGCCCCATAAAATTACCACTTAGAGAAACTGTGTGTAAGCCCTTGCCTCAGCTTTCAACTCTCTCCTTGAATTAGAGATCTACACTAGCTCTTAAACACAAACTCCTGTGGAAGAAGACATGATGAAGACACTGTGACTCACTGAGAGCAAGAGGGGATGAAGGTGCACCTGCTCTTGGGAGATGTGTGTTTGAATTTTCCTTGGATGCAGAGGGTCTTTCACAGTCTGGCCAAGCACTTTTGATCATAGCCCAAGCTACTAAATAAAGCAGAGAGAGTGGGTGCGCTCCCTCTTCTTGTAGATGCACTTCTCAGTAAAGCTGAAACCATACCGAGACCATTGTGTGGAGCTGCATTTTTCCAGCATATAAGCAGTGCCTTTGGACTTGACCTCACACATTATACCTGTGCATCCCACTGTGGCTCCAAACCAGAAATATTCTTTGGTTCCTGTTTCGTCTCCTACCAGAGCAATATTTTATGGTGTAAATCTGAGGGCACATGCCTTGGACAGTGTCTTGAGGAGGGCATAGGCATGTTTAAGGGTGCAAATCCTGTAGATACTGTGATGAGGGAGATAGTACTTTGTCTTGTGTGGGCTGGAACAAGACAGACCTGGTGTGGTGCTGCCTATACTGCTGTTTGACAGCATGCAGGCTGACCCCAGAACCGTATGCAGGAGTTGCCTGGTGGAAAGGTACTAGGAGTGGTCCAAAGCAGAGCCAAGGAGCACACTAACAATAAACCAGCATGGGCTACACACGAAGTCATCCCTTTGAGCTCTTAGCAGTGCAGACATATCCTCAGAAAATTTAACTGGTGAACAGCAAGTTTCTGGATGCCGGTTATGCATAAGCATAAGCCAAGACTAATATCAAAACCGAGGTATATTAGGGGACTCGCAGAGATAGAAGTTGGATATTTCCTGCAGAAGCTTTCAGGGAAAGAGTGTTACTTGGGTGTGATTAGTGCCTGCCAGGTCAGGTGACAGCTTAATGGAGCTTTTCAGGGTTACAGTTTGACATACAGACAAATACATTTTTTCCTAATTTCTGCTAGAGACACCTACCTGTCTTTCTGGATGTGGTCTTACATATCTAGAGAACATTATCAGCAGAAATTTAGGTGCCATGGGAAGACAACTATCTTCCCCTGGGGTGAGGTAGCAGCTCAGCTGGGGTTTTGAAGATCTACATTTTGGACTTAGATGTTTACAATGGCTGTTAGACTCCTAAGTCTTTTCGTGGATCTAGGCCATAGCATGTAGGCAAAGCTTGGTAGAGTCAGCTGAATTTTTTCTTAGAAGTTTTGGGTTTCTTTGAAGCTGAAACTCACAATGGAACTAATTATAACTTAACTGTAGTTGTCTGCCTAATGCCTTATAATATTCTTGTTTGAGACATTCTGTACAATAATTTTCATACTTTTAAAAATGTGATATCATGTTCTATATATATATATAAATTAAGAGTGTTTGTGATTAATATGAAATCTAATATTGAATGGTAGGTGTAGAATTTTATCATGAAACCAGATTTTTTTTTTCTGTTGAAAAGCTTAAATTTTTGCTGACTATTAAAGAAAAAAAATATGAAGAACCAAAACCAACAACAGTGTTTCAATTAGTTGACGTTGGTCATACTGAACACATTACTTAATGAGGGTAAATAGTGATGCAAAGTTCTGTATGGTAACTATACATCTTAGTAACTTGACATCTTAGTAATATGCTAAACCCAAAGATTTCTGATCAAAGCATTCAAAACCTGGCATTTTTGATTAAATCATTCATAGATTTTAAGATCAGTAGGAATTGATACAATCATGCAGTCTGACCTTATATACTCAAATGCTCACCTGGCAGAGAGTGAGAGAGAAATTTCCATTTTGTGGCTGTACTTGCTATGAAAAGTGTGCATCCAAGAGATTGTAGGAGAGCTACTTCATCACATGAACCAACTTAAATGTTAGCAGACTGCTAGCTTGCCCCTAATGATTAGCCTGAAATCACTGTATTGCATTAACGGGGAAGCTTTTCTTCCTAACAAGCTACAATACAAGGCTAATGTGATATACGTAACGAAATATTAACCTTTATACTAATCCATTTTTTCAAAAGACAATGAAAAATGAATCTACTTGTATAATGCTGAGGAATTAATTGGGGCTGCCCCATTTCATAAGACTTGATTAAAAAGAAAAAGGAATGGCATGATGAGAAGCAAAGAAGTTAGAAAAGAGGAGACCTCAGTAATAAGAAAATGAAACAAGGGCTTGAAAATACAGGTTCCAAAATCCCAAATCATCCAAAAAAAAGTAGTAAGTGAAATCCCCAAAATACAGGATCAAAAAAACATCAAAGCAAGCACATATACACTGCCAACAATTAGAACAGTATTAATTAGCAACAATGTTCTTTAATCTATAAATAATAAAGTGATCAAACGGTCCCACAGAGAGGTGTATAACAATACATAGAATTTTACAGTCGTAGGTCAAAAAGTCTATTTAAAATCCCTGTGGCTAATTCACATGTTCAGATTTAAAGCCCTGTTTATCGTTTAGTTGAGGGATCACTCCGAGGTGGAAGAGATGTCAAAATCAGACCCAGCGCCTCAGACAAACTAGGTAGTGTACAATGAAGAAACTGCATTCAATTTCTACTTCTTTGTAATGAAGGAGAAAGGTGCAGTAAGTAAAAAACTACAGTAAGAAAGAACCTATGTTTTAGAAGAAACTTAAAACAGGCACTAAGACAAGGAGTCTACACAACATATAAGGAGTGAGCTGCGTCATCAAACTGGGAGTTATGACAGGTGACCATAGAGCTGTAACAATACATAACATAGATATATATACATCTATATATCACACTATATAATAGGCCAGAATACTTAGAAATATTCTTGATCAAGTTGTATTAAAAGATTTACGTAACTAAACCACATGATGTTCTGAAGGGCTAAGTTAATATTGTTATCTCCATTTAACTATTGAGTCAACTGAGGTAGACAGGTTAAATGAATAATGGAAGGTTAATTTTTGTCTCATTGTTCCATCTGGAAGACTGCTTTAGAATCTGATTACTCAAGTAGTTAAGAGCCTCCTTAACACTCACCCAAATTTATTAAGAGTTTATTTCTAAAATTTGAGTTTTTGTCATTTTATAATACACTAAAATCACAGATCATTCTCCATCTACTCTTTGATTATTTCCATACAGGGGCAGAACTCTGCAGTTTTCTTTACTGAATCATGCACTGATTTTTTTTTTCCTGGACACTTCTTCAGTTTATCAGTCTTATAATTCTAACTGTGACCTCCAACATGTTGCGTTCCTATCCAGATGGCTTAGGCTGAAGACTCAATGAATACATTTTCTATTCTTTTATTGAAGTCTTTAATAATAATATTGACCAGTACCAGACTCCAGACAGACCCCTTCAGAACCTCCAATTTGACAGTATGATGTTATAATTACTCTTGCAGTAAAGTTTCCCGTCTAATAACTGTTTCACCAGTGATATTTCCCTAGCTTGTTCATGAAATCACCTATAAACAACAGAGTCAAAGTACCACTGAAGTCAAGATAGATTAAGTCTACTTTTCCTATAAGGTCAATACCCGTTGATTTGTCACAAAAAGAAAAATTTTACATTAGTTTTTCTTTGTTTCCTTGTTACCAGCTTAAAAACTGCCTGCTCTGTTACTTTTCTGGGAATCTGTAATTCCTAGACTCCCCTTTTTTTCTTAAAAAAATTATATTTATATATAGGCATTATACTTGTCATTTTCTGATCTTCAAGAAACTCCTGTGGGTTCTCAAAGAAGCGGTCCTGGGCCTGCTCCACTCACTTCTCTGAGCATCCTCTGTGGAATCTCACAANATCTGTTAGTGATGGCAGTTTTATCAACCATTTGGTCTTAACTGGCTATTTTGGTCAAGGCAAAAAGCTTTGAACAATTGCTTTAGTGCAAAAAACCCCAAGATCTTTCCTTTCCTACTAAAAACTCAACTCTTTCCTTAGTCTTCCTCTAACTACTCTTATAGTCATGATTTTCTTTATGTGCTTTGCTACTGATATTTCATTTATATCTTGGTCTAGCTGCTTATCTTCCTATTTTTTTGTATTCTTTCACATTTGTTCTTGTTCATTGGACCTCCTTCTAGTTTCCACATGCTTTGTCCTTGTTTCCGTGACTCTTGAAGATCTTCTGCTATATAGTTTACTAACTTTCTTAGCTTTCCCCATCACAAATGTAGTTTGGTCTTCTGCCTTTTACATAGTTTTCTTCAAATATCTACCATCTCTCCTAAATGATTTCTTCTTCTAGGCTGGTTTCCCAGTCTGTTAATTTTTTTAGTTTAACCAAGAAGTTTGCTTTTTTGTAATTTAAACCAACATATCATCATTAGTTTCCTTCATCCTTAGATTTGTATAACTTTTGGCCAGTTTAGGGTCATTCTTGGCAATATCGTTAGTATCCACATGAATGAACAGCATGTAACAGTACCAAGAAGGCTAGCTGGATTTTGGTCACTTTCCCACAATGTCAGACTGGGAGCGCTGTAGGGTCCCAGTAGCTAGCCAAGAAGGTCTCTTCAGCCTCTGCTGGAAAGAGAGACCAGCCTGTTGTTTTCTTTCTGGAGTAATCTTGAATCTCAGGTCCTTTGCAGCATGGGGATTCTCCTTCACTACTCCTGGAGGTTAGGTCTGCACTTGTGGCTGACCACCAGCTTCGCTGCTGACTGTGTGGTGTGGGGCAGTGGCAGAACTGTTACAGCAGATGAGTGGAAGAGCTCCATGACTAACCAGCACCTTTGGACCAGGCATGCAAAGCTACTCAATGTCTTCATTTGTCTCCATGAGCTGCCCATGGGGCAATTTGTTCATTTGGGCAGCTGCAGACCTACCCCACAGAAGTGCCCTCAGGTAACTCCTCTCTTTCTCTGCCTGGTATTCCCATGTCAGTGTCTGAAACAGGACACTGCTCCTACTCCCCCACTGAGGTGAATGCCAGTGGGTCCTTCACTCACTGCACTGTAGACAAAGACCAGGATTCCATACTTCTTCCTCTTTCCCTCTTTCCCTCTGAAATGTTGCTACTGAATTACTGTTATGTGGGCTCTGCTCCTCTACATTCCCTGCCTCCTGTGATACAACTTCATTACCATTTCTCTTCTGGAGCACAAGACACAGAAGTAATGGTGCAATGGGGCAGGTTTGGTCTGAGTTGCATGCCACAATCCTTCTTGTTGTGACTGAGGAATTATGTCACACATCCTCTCTGGTTCTTGGTGTCTTGGTGTCCTTTGTGCATAAACAACACCACGGAGAGACTGAGGGAATGGAGTCAAGCTGCGGCTGTAGCATACACCCAGGCATAGCAGCCAGGATGTGCTCCTGAGTCCCACAGCATAGAAACATAAATATAAATGTTACATACCTGGTGAGCTATGAACATAAAAAGGCTTCATTTAGGATCTTGGAAACTACTGACCATTGAATCTGACTTCCCTTCTGGGAAAGTTGGTTGGGTCTGTAACAACGAACAAGATCCCTGAGGAAATGGATTAGCACAGTGTCCTGGACACTGTCTGCTGGGTCAATTCTGCACGGCCTCTGTAAGGGGAAATCCTCCCTGGCCAACCTGAGGCACTTCTGTGAGGGAGTCAGTGAGCACACAGACTGAAAGGAGCCAGGGCAGGCAACATATTTTGTCTTCAACAAGGTTCTACATCAAGATTGCTAAAGTAACTGAGTTTCCTCAGGACTGTAAGAAAATCTTAAATATCATCAAACACCTGGTCATTTTTCAGGATTTAGAAATGTCACTGGTGGGCTCCAATAGGGATCATTGCTAGCGCTAGTTTTATTCAGCAGGGACCAAAGACACTTCAAAAAGGTGAATGAGTGGTTAAAAGGTGGCAGAAGAACTTCAGTATAAAAGGTATATTTTAGTGGTGAACCTGGGAAACAGTAATTTAATCTGTGCCTACATGATGCTAAACTCAGAGCTGGCAGTCACAGCTCAGGAAAGAGACCTTGGAGTCATCGCTGTCTGGTTTCCAAAGTCATCTCTACGTGCAGTGGCAGACAAAAAGGCAGCAGCATTGGGCATTATTAGGAAGAGCTCTGAAAACAAAGCGGATGACAACATTTTGCCCCTGTATTAAGCTGGGATGTGCCACACCTTGAGTGCTGTGTGTTCAGTCCTGGGTCTGTGTTTCAGGAAGGACTTAGTGGAGTTGGAGGTGATACGGGAGAGAAGCAGTGAAGAGGATCCAGGGGATGGAGCAGCTGCCTTCCAAAGGGAGACTACAAAGGTTGGGATCCTTTTTTTTTTTGGAGAGGGTACACACTGAAGGGGAGAAAGAATAAGTGTGACAGAATCAGGAGGGTGCTGGGTGAGCTGAATACAGAGTTGTTATTGACCACATCTTGCAATACTATAACCAGGGAGCACTTGGCAAGGCAAGAGGGAGACCGGTTTAAAAGCAAGCACTCCTTTACCAAGCACATAGTGAACTCCTGTATCTTTCTCCCATGGTGGGGGTGAAGGCAAGCAATACCAGCAGACTGAGAAAAAGAAGAGACAAATTTATGATTGGCAGGTCTACAAACAGATACCAAAAGCACTAGAGAGGAAGATAACCTCTAATAACCCTAATCCAATGATTGTGGAAGCTGGGATAGTGCAAGGGAAATGGTCTGCCATGAAGGGCCCAGCTCATGTGTTACATCTCTGCTATTTCTGTAGACAGTGGGCCAGGCTGGATGGACCACCCATCCTGCCCGGTTGGGCATCTCTTCTCGTCTTACGTTCATTTTAGGGGGATGGGGGAGATCAAGAACTGAGTATCTTGACACCCCTGAATCTGGGTTGTTTCCAGCTGTCTTTCTGTATGAACTAGCAAAATTGCTTATACTACAGTGCTCCTGGGGTTTCGCATTACAGAATGGTCTGGAGGAAAAGGGGAAACAAACTGACAGAAAAATATCTCAGTGCAGTCTTATTAGCATACCTGGGTCTCTCTCCTTCCCTCTTACTTGAAACTGATTAGCCCTTAGCAGAAATTCTTGCTATTAGTCCCTAAGTACATGACCTTATACCACTTATTTTATACACTTCATTACGAATATAAAATACTTTGACAGAAAACATGTATTCCATATACAACACAAAACAATTATACACACATATACTTACTTGATATGTTATATGCATTTTTATATAAATATCGAGTAAAGTTACTGTCATTCCTGGGTCAGGATGAACTTTTACACAGAATTGACCTCTATCTTGAAGATGCAATACAAGTCTTCTGGTAAACTAATAAACAGTTTTTGAGAACTTTGAATCTTCATTTACATACCCTGTGTACATTTCTGTTCTTCTGTCATTTCCACAATTTTTAAGATTTTCAGAATCTTCATAACGTTTGTCAGATTTAAGAAGCTAACCTTATCAGAGACCTGGGTGACCATGACCTTTCAGCTTGGTGATTAAGTCCCCTTTAACTATAATGAAGTTAAGTCCCCTTCACTATAATGAAGTTTAATGTGCAATGACTTCATGCTGATGCAATGTTTGTGACAGATCATTATCATCAATATCTTTTGGAAACTTTAACATTGTTTTACTACTGGCTACATGTATCCTTCAGCATCTGCCTCCAAAACTCAAAAGCCCTTTAACAACCCAGTTTTTCTTTCCACATATTGCAGAGTAATTAATTCTGTATTCTTTTTAAATTGGTCATCAGGAAGCCTGGCCCATACAGCCTTCTGCTCCTGAGCTTTCTTAGGCCAGAGGTCCTATACACATCCAAAAGATTGTACGTCTCTGTCATAGAATCATAGAATGCTTTGGGTTGGAAGGGACCTTTAGAGGTCATCTAGTCCAACCCCCCTGCAGTGACCAGGGACATCTTCAACTAGATCAGGTTGCTCAAAGCCCCGTCCAACCTGACCTTGAATGTTTCCAGGGATGGGGCCTCCACTACCTCTCCGGGCAACCTGTTCCAGTGCTTCACCACCCTCATTGTAAAAAATTTCTTCCTTATATCTAGCCTAAAACTTCCATCCTTTAGTTTAAAACCATTACCCCTTGTCCTGTCACCACAGGCCTTGCTAAAAAGATTGCTACCATCTTTCCTATAGGCCCCCTTTAAGTACTGAAAGGCCGCAAGAAGGTCTCCCCGCAGCCTTCTCTTCTCCAGGCTGAACAGCCCCAACTCTCTCAGCCTGTCCTCGTAGGAGAGGTGCTCCAGCCCTCGGATCATTTTTGTGGCCCTCTTCTGGACCCGCTCCAACAGCTCCATGTCCTTCTTGTGCTGAGGGCTCCAGAGCTGGACGCAGTACTCCAGGTGGGGTCTCACCAGAGCCAAGTAGAGGGGCAGAATCACCTCACTCGACCTGCTGGCCACATTGCTTTTGGTTCAGCCCAGGATATAGTTGGCCTTCTGGGCTGCAAGCACACACTGCTGGCTCATGTCCAGCTTTTCATCCACCAGTACCCCCAAGTCCTTCTCCACAGGGCTGCTCTCAATCCCCTCATATCCCAACCTGTATTGATATCGGGGGTGGCCCCGACCCAGGTGCAGGACCTTGCACTTGGCCTTGTTGAACCTCATGAGGTTTGCACAGGCCCACCTCTCCAGCCTGTCCAGGTCCCTCTGGATGACATCCCGTCCCTCAGGCGTGTCAACCGCACCACTCAGCTTGGTGTCATCTGCAAATGATGTCAAGAGTAACACAAAGAGAAGGGAAGTTGTTTTTAATATAGAGCTCTCCCCCTATGCCCCCGTTAGTTGCGGTGCATTTCTACTCAGCAAAGAGAACTTCAGACTCCTCTGGCTTGCAAATAAATGCTGCTATATAGTAACTAAAAACTTCTTCTCTTTACATTTTTTTGGTATCTTTCTTTTTGTGTGATGTGCAGATTGGAATATATGTCCCTTTTGTCATCCTAGCCTCTTTAATTTTTTTTTACTTGAGCATCCTTTTAGCTGATTTGAGCCTAGAATCCTCTTAGCTGTCTTTAGCCGGAAAAAACATCTCTCTTCCTATCCAGTTCATAAAAGCTCCTTCACCACTGCAGTAGAGTGCAACAAGTGAATTTCCTTGTAGACACAGATTTAATTTGCTCAGCTGTTAGGCACTTTTGGGGTTTGTGGTTCCATGTTTTCCATTTTCTCCATGGTAAACTGCATGCAAGCTCTAAATCTTGCTACTTAGCACTACTCACTCATGTACTCAAAACCATTAATGCTGCATCTCAACAGTAATTTCAAAATCAGGCAGACACACAAGAAGAAACAATTTAGCCACAAATATTTTAAGTTTGACAATAACATGCACTGAAAAGAGTGCTGAGCAACTTTTAGCTGTGGCCTTTTCTACTTACATTGCCTACAACTCACCCCCAAAAGTAAGGATGATTCTCTCTTACTGTGTTCTAGACTCTTCTAGGCTAACAGCACTTTGAGGAGGTACTTACATTTTTTTCCTTTAGAAAAGTGTGATTTACAGACAAATATATCTGGGCTATATGATACATGTGTTTGCTTACCATTACCATTTTTCTGTGGAATTGTAGGTGGTTCACTGTTTTCAAAGAACATAATCATAAGTGCTGATAGCTCTATGTCCACAGGGTCTGCTAGTTTTTCATGAAACGGCAGGAGTTCTCTGGCACTATTTGGTCTACAGATTTTAGCTTATGCAACTGATACTTTTGCATTTCTGATTTTTCCACCTGGGGACTAACTAATGACTATTTGGACCATTTCCTACTCTTCTTGTCTCACTGTCTGCCCCTTCCCTGAACTGTATAACTCTGTATAGCAAATATGATATGATTCATGGTACTTAAATGAGCCAAAAAGAAGAATTATCTGTTCTCTTCAAGCAAGCAAAAAGTAGGTTTGTGTATTATACAGATAACATCAGAAAGCAGAAAGCTGCTCAATACAAAAGCATGTATTTTTCTAATGACATAGGTAATTCATTTAATGAGAAGAGGACATTTTCATGTCATCTTCATTTCAGTAAAATTTCCCTGGGCAATACCTTACTCACATTGTGAGTGTCTCATAGTTAATTGCAATTTCAGAAAAGCTCATTGGTGCATTCCTCAATATTGATATGTAAGCAATTGGGGATTCTTTAAAATTTTAATATTAAGCACAGTTTAAAGATCTCTACACTATGGAAACCTTGGACTTTCCCTTTCAGATTCCTATTCAGGAACTTGGGGTTTGGATGGTTATATGAACATCATAGAATGTCTGCGTTGGAAAATGATTCCCATCATACTTTTGTAAGAAACCAGGGCCGACGTTTTAAAGTTTTATATCAAATTGTACAAGGGTGAAGTGGGTTTATAATTCATTTTGCCAGAGATGGAAGTAAATCTTGACAAGACCACAAAAAATGCAGAGGAAAATAAAAAAGCTTTCTGCCTGTTTTTCCTCTCTGTGGTGAAATTCATAATCAGATCAAGACAGTATTCGCTGTTCATCTTCTGACTTATATTGACTAGGCACTATCCCCTTTCTTTTTAAAGGCTTCATGTTACGGTCCTTAGTTCAGTTCTGCAGTAATCAAAAGAGGGTAGTCTTCTGGGCTGGGGAGGGTTCAATTAAGTTCATTCCTTTTTGTAGTTGCTCTTGGTGGTTATTTAGCAAATACACATACAGACAGCCTACAGAATAAGAAGGAGAGAGAAACTGGTAATTGCAAGTATTTGCTTAAGTAAGCTGATTCTCATCTAGCCAGGACACTGGAATGTATATCATGTAATCCCAATTTCACACCTCAAAATATATTGAGGATTAGGTATAGATGAACAGGGCATAATCTATATGCTGATCAAGAACTTGCAGAATAATGAATGCTTTTTTTAAATAATGAATACATTTGACAAAATCAGTTTGTTCAGAAACAATCTGTGAAGAGACAGGTATATTCAGCGAATACGATTTTTGTTATGAATTATTAACCTATGACTAGTAATTAGCTCCCAAACATGGAATTCTAACATGAGCCTTTTGCAAGAAGCCTCTTCCTCCCAAATATTGGAAATGTCCATCAGCAGAGCAGTCATTGCGTGGTCAGGAACAGAGTTAGCATAGGAAAGTCATAATTTAATTGTACATGGAGTTTTGTGAAATATTTTACTCAAAGCACTTTTTCTCAGTCTACTTTCCTTTCACCCACTGTGAAATCAGGAATAACAGAGGAAGTTGGACAAGCTGATGATCAAAGTTTAAATGTCGCTCGCAGCATCTCATAGACCTCAATTTGAATTCTGCCCAGTGTGATCTGTGACATTCCTATTGTCTTAAGGAAGCTTTGAAAGAAAAAGGAAAAAGAAAGCTCACTGTCAAGGGGAAAAAAAAGCAAGCCTGAATTAAAATGTAAATTAAAAGAGGGAACTAATCATTCTCTTCTGCTTTGCTGCTGATGGCAACAGGGTTGTGTAAAGATAAGTACGCACTTAATTGTACTCCTGAATTTAAGGTGGTCATGTAGTTTCTGTTACTGCAGTACCTAAGCATGTCACCATCCTTCTTGTAGGCATACACACAATTCCCTTTGAGGTGGCAAAGTTTTATTCTCTACATTTTAAATATGAGGAACAAACAGTGAGTGAGGGTGAATTGTCTATGCCCACTAAGGTCTGAATTTATTTCATCTCTTTTAGGTGCTTAACCGAGGCACTTAAGCTAGTAATACAACTGTCCTTTGGTAGAAATGTAGAGTCTCAGGTAGCCTCTCCCCTGATGCCCCTAGGTACTTCAGTGCAGTGCCTACAGTTAGGCAAAATCACCCAGACAAATTATGATGGAGCAAGGACCTTCTGAGTGCTTCTCCAGCTCTCTCATTTCTGGAGCCTCCTCCCTCACTTGTCAAGTCTTTGCTTATTATTATCACAAACAAGAGGACTATGTGGTGATGATAGGTGACTATGTGAGCTCATGCCCACTGATATTCACTTTGGCTGTGGGGTTATAACTAAAATTGCCATAATGCTTCCAGTTATTGCTGGCAGCTGTGACTGGAAGGCTGTCAACTGAAGGGACAGGAAATAAAGTTTTTCCTCTACAGCTACTGTGCCGCACTTGTGGGCGATGTGGTGGAATGCGCATTGCCGCCTCTGTGTCACACCACC
The DNA here is from genome assembly GCA_013401315.1 of Balaeniceps rex. Classification (NCBI taxonomy): domain Eukaryota; kingdom Metazoa; phylum Chordata; class Aves; order Pelecaniformes; family Balaenicipitidae; genus Balaeniceps; species Balaeniceps rex. The sequence goes on from VYZW01045652.1 coordinate 50,226, forward strand.
TCTGCGGGCAGCAGGAGGGCAACGAGTGCTCCCACTGCCAGCCATCTCAACACACATTTTTCTGCAGTGCTCAGTTAGCTCAAACATTCCTGCAGGCACATGGTTTACAAAGGAGCTGTTTTGCCTACTTGCAACCCTTTGAGTTTTGCTAATCTTTAAGATTTCATGTCTGGGGAACAAACCCTTCTCCCTGGGCTCAAATGAATAGTTCTGCTAACTGCAAGATGAGTATTGGCTGCCATAAAGCAAGCAGAATTTGGCCCTTTCTCCTACCGGTGATAAAATATTACAAAAATTACTTAAATTTGCAGAGTTATATTGACCACACATAGCTGCAATCAGCCTTGAAATATTTTGATGTTAGCCTTCGGAGCACAATATAAGTATGTGTTGTTTTTCTTAAAAAAAGAAGTTCAAGCTCTCATGCTGTAAATATTGAATTATCATTAATATATTAGCAAAGAGAACTTAAGCCCTAAGACCTTCAGTGTCTTTGCTGAAGTCAGCAGCTTCAACCAGAGCCTATCATTGGTGTCTCCTGTGTAAATCCTTTGAAGTTATTACTGCTCTGAAGTGAAGAGAGAAACCAGGATTTTAAAGGGGAAAAAAGTATGTACTGAACAGGCAGATGAGTTCTGTTCTGGGAGGAGGTGGGAGCAGAGTGACAGACTGTGTGGTGGACAGTACAGGACCACAGAGTGCTGTCAAGGGCTGATCACCAGCTTGTATTAATGTGTGTGGCTCTGCTGATGTTGGTGGAGCTACACAGGTTTCCACTGCTGCACCTTTCTAGTCTGGTCTCACTTGACCTACTCTCACTTCACCTGCACCAAGGACTCCCCTGCGATGGAGGCAGAGGTAAAGATCTTGCTCTTCCCACCCAGGACAGAGGTCTGGAGCCTGGTGGTTGTCCCAGCTGGGAAGAGCACAGTGACTGAAAGAGGGCTGTAATATGCGAGGAGTGTATGTGTATTGTCCAGGTGCCAAAAACTCTACTGCAGCTCCTTACACCAACCACAAAAACTTCCTTGCACTGCCAGTGCCAAGATGATAGTTTGTGTTGCAATACTTGCCTGCATCATTCATCTTCATGAAATTCTTAAAGTTTTCCAAAGTAACATTGATCCAGGATGTTGTTCTTATGAGAAAAAAACAAGACAATAGGAGTGACCAAGTAAGACTTCAGTGAGAAACCTTCTCCTTGTGAAAGGAGCAACAGCTCTTCACTTCATTGGGGGGATCCAAACAGTGCACTACTTGGGCAGTTGAGATACGATGGTGTTTCTAGTGCTTGAAGCAGATGAACTTCACATGTAAGTAGAGGTAAGCAGCTTTCTTTTGTGGACAGATTTTGCTTCTTAATCCTTCCTTTCCTCCCACAGCTACACAGCACAGAACTAATCTGACATTTGAAGAGGACACCAGGGGAAATATAGTTCAGTACATTATATAAACAGACAGGATACACTAACATGTTAAACACGCTGGGCAACTTAGTGGAAAAATCCCTACTCAACTTCCTTTCCTGTTGCTGTAGAAGACAAAGCAGTTTAAACTTCTGTTTCTTAGAAATTGGAGCAATTGGAATAAATGTTTTATGTGCTGGCCATCAAGTTATTAATGTCATCTGAAGAGCTGAATAGCATTTTGCCTTTGTGTAAGTGGAAATTAGGCAAATCAAGCTGCAGATTTTCCTTTAAGAAATTTAGGTTGTTGTGCAGGTTGGGGAAGGTATTTTGTTCCATGATCACTAATTATCAGACTTCCTGACCTATAGTCACTGCAACTTTCTGTACGTTTAGTTGTCAAGATCTCCCCAGAGCAGCAGGACCTATGGATGAAAACTAAGATGTCTATGTATTTTTAATTTTTCTGCTTTTTAAATGCGATGGGAGTAGGAGCTGGCACTGTTGTAGTGGTAAAGCATGTTCCTGCAAGTTTTACTCAGATAAAACTGTAAACTGAGTCACTAAGTTGGATCACATAAAGAAACATGGATGAATCTCTTGCAGCCAGAGGTTCCCTTGAACCACCTGGAAAAAAAAGCAAGGAGTAGAGCAGACCAGACAAAACTCTTTGGTACCATTTCAGAGTATTATGATCAACCAGGGATTCATTTTCATTGCTAGTTCAATTCCTTAAGCCTTGTCTAAACTATGGAAATGTACCATTCTAAGAAGTGGTTGGCCCTCCTAACATGGTTGTAAAATACCTCATGTCGATGCCTATAGGCCTGATTTGATTTGCGGAAGTGTGCAAATAAGAAAAAAATTCCCACTGGTGGGAGCCACAGGGTAGACAAGACGTCTATGAATGTAGCTATTTTTACCACCATTTTGCTTTGCTTTGCTTTTCCAACAGGTTTAATGAAAACTGTGGTTGTGGCTCCCACTAGTTTTAACACATTCAGCAGCATTGGATTTGAACCTGTGGAATTTTAATCAGTTGTAAATTTCCTCACTTTTAACTCTGCCAGAAATTCCTCAGTCCTTCTTTCTGTCTTTCTTTCTTTCTTTCTCTCTCAGTCTTCCTTTCTCTCTCCTTCCTTCCTTCCTTCTGTTCTTTCTTTCTCTCTCTCTTTCTTTTTCTCTCTTTCTTTCTTTCTCTTTTTCTTTTTCTCTCTTTCTTTCTTTCTCTTTTTCTTCCCTTCCTCTGTCCTTTCTCCCTCCCTCTCTCTCTCAATGAAGCTTACATTACATTTGATATGAGCTATTCAAACCGTTACTGAAGTCTTATACATTAAACTTGCATTGTCTTAATGCCTGTGGAAACAGAAGTCACTATCCTTCATGCAGTGACTTGCCTGAAGTTCACTTCTGGCCTTTCACCATCTTCAGGTCTCACTGGAATGACACAGCTGCCAAGTGCATCCGCAGAGTTACTGCCCCTGCCATCTCTAGGCACTGTGTGAGATCCATAAGCAAGATGGGTGGCAACTCTACCTTCCCCCCGAGGGACTTGCCAAATGCTCATAAAGACCAGAAGATCAGCTAAAGGACCCTGGTAGGTGGAGGAGCTGGGAGGTACTTGGCAGCTGGTCAGAGAACTTAGTGGCTAGCCAAAACCAGAGGGTAAGGTAGCTCTGAAGAAGGAATGATCCCAAGATGAGAACAGCCCATGCACCCACATGTGTGGCTCTGCTTATGTCACTCAATATGCCTTGTTCATCTAGAAATAGCCTCGTTTTCTACTGCTGGCACATAGCCAGGGTGTTGAAAAGCTTTGTGTGGGTAAGTACTGGAGAATCAGGTTATGGTCTAGCTCTGCACTTTCCTCACATTACACAAATACTAGACACGGTACCAAGGGGGATACATTTTTAACCTTAACACTTCAGTGATGGATAATAGGACGGATAGCTATGCTTTCTTTCTAGGAGTCTTTCATTTACATTTGGGGCTCTCAGGTGACAGACTACTATTCCACCCTCCTTCAGCTCTCTTTCAATGAATATGCACAATTGCAGCTTAGTTCCAAAAACAATTTTTAAGCAGAAAATAAATGTTTTCTTTTCTCTAGGAGGGAGAGAAAAATCCCTATGTCTAACAACCACAGGCTGTGGCTGTCTCTTTAAGTTTTCAAATCTTTACAACCAATTTACAAATGAGTACATTTCTATAACCCCTGTGAATAGCCATGTTTTTTTAATGCAAGAATCTGTTTTATTTGGACTATCTCTTCTTTTTTTCCCCAAGAAAGCGTACCACATGAAGAAGAATGTGTGGGCGTTGTGAGAATGAATGATTTTCAAGCTGTGAGGACATTATGGCCTCATGTACCCTAGGAAAAGTACTCACTGCTGATGACTGGTGTCAACAGTGACTGCGGCTGAACAGTGCTGAAAACAATTTAAGTCCTTCTGTCCCCCAGCTCACACAGTATTCAGCAACATTTCAGGTAGTTTGATTAAAATCTGAAGAGGCACTGATTCCGCTAGCCTGGTATTAACAGGAGAGTGAGCCCTAGTGTAGACAGCTGCCTGGCTCCAGAAGCCATCGGCAGTGCTCTGTGTGCTCGACGTGTCCTGGAAATGGCTTCTGAGCCAGAAAGCTGTCTACACTAAAGTGTTCACTATTTATGCCACCCCTTTTCTTGTGTTAGCATCAGAATGGGGTGAAAATTGAACAAGTGCAGTTGAAAAATGTAAATGTCCTTTATTTGAAATTTTCTCATCAAACAGAGATTTAAGATACTTTGGCGAAATCTGAATTACTTTTTCTTCATATCCTTTTCACAATAGTAAAAAGAAAGAAAGATAGACTGAAAAGGAAACAAACCCAATCATTTTCTGGTTTAAGATTTTCAATTAAAAATATAATCTTGGCAGGACTCTTTTTAATTCTTCCCAGAAGAAAGACTTTTTCACATTAGCTTGTTATGCATCTATGAAAGGATAAAGTGCATAATGCTGTTTCCATGAACAATCCTCTGTTACCCAACAGGTACTTCCAAATGAAGCTGAAATGCAAAGCTAGTAGCTTCAGTCTCCAATAAAAAGTGTAGCAATAGGTACCAGCACCTTGTTCATAGAAGGACTTTTTAATGGCGTCCTGCCCACCTACTGTATCTCAGCCCATAGACTGAGAAGGAGACACCCCCCCCGCCGCCCTGCGTGAGAAACAAGCAAGCTAGAACTTCTTCTTTTTTGAATGAAAGAAGTGTGAAATTCTTTTATAAATTTCTTGTGAAAAAGAGCTAAACCTAAACATTTGGCCTAATGAGTGAATTCAAAAACATTGTGAACAGAATCTAATTAATTCATATTTACAGAATTTAACAGATTTAACGCAACACACTGCAGAACAGATGCAGAAAGGGGGGGCTGAAACATGCTAAATCCTAAAGTGGGATCCTACATTAGTTTATGCCATTTGGCAGAACAATTGTAAGGGCGAGAGCAACATATTTTACACATGGAACAAGGGAGAAACACATACTTGCAGGGAGCCCTGTTGCTCATGGGAAAGCGCGTACACTGTGAGGTGTCATCCCAGCCCCAAATGTGCTCCCATGCCAAACCATGTCTATTCAGAGCAGCAGGTTTAAGCTACCTTCTCAAACAGCCAACTTCTGTTTCCCAACTATGTATGGAGATGAGGGAGACCACTCATTTAACTTCAGTCACCTACACGAGGGCAAATTTTTTCCAAATTCCTCCCTGAGTTACATAACTTCGCACCTCTGTTGGAAGTTAAAATAAATAAAACCATGGGGAATCATATCTACTCCGTTTAAAGCACACGATGTAGTTGTTCATTTGTGTGCTTTTGCGTTCAGATTCCGCCATCAGACAACACTGCAGATCTTAGCAGTGGCCCACAGTGCTGGAAAAATGCTCTTTCTTTTAGAGCATCCCATCAGATATAGGGTATCATGCTGATTCTTTGTACAAAAATTTGTTTAGAATCTATTGGAGGTCTTATTGTACAGAGAAAACTCTCCAAACAGCATACCAAGCACTACACCTCTCTGTCTTGCTGAAACTGTGTGTGAACTAGGTGCATTTGAAAAGTGTGTGGATTGTATTTTCGAAAATGATGCCTACCTCCTCCTGTTGGTTCACTGATCATCCCCCTTCACGCACACGAACGTACTTGGCGCCCTACACTTCTTTCACGTGCAATAAATGGAAAAGTCATTAGTGCTGTCAGTCACCAGTACATCTTGTTCTCTAGACCTGCGAAGACCATCGGGCTCACTGTCTGTTTCCCAGGCTCGGGAAACGCAGGAAGGATAGGCTTTGGAACACAATGGTAGATTTCCTTGTGTTAGCTACCAGAAAAAAGAGACACCCTGAAGGCCTTGTCTTTTTTCATTAAATTCATAAAAAGCTGTATAATTACAAAGCTTGTGCAATGCTAATTTTCTACATAACTTTCACACTTTATCAGCCCTAAAATATATCTGAAGTGGCAGCACTGATACACAGATCAGGTACCAGCCCACATATCCTGCCATAGATAACGTGACCCACAGAAGCACAGTCTAGTCTGTAAAGAATTAAGAAGAAATACCTCTACCAAGGAGAAACGCTCTGGCTGGATTACGCAATGAGTGCTGACAGGAGAAGCATTAAACCAGGGCATTAACAGACTGCAAGAATTGCAGTTTTGCCCCTGCTAGGCAGAAAGGTGCCTTAATCATTAAATTAATGATAAACAGAACCTCCAAAAATCTCATGCAACTATTAATAAACAATCTCACAAAGTTACATTTCATTAATAACCATAAACAAATCTATAAATGGTGCCCATTGGAAGGATAATGTTTTTCCCTCTCTCTGAGAACATATGTTTGTAAACCATGTAACTGGGCCCCGAGTAATTTTGGAGTGAGTAATTTCCGAATGTGCAATTACAAATGGCTAAAGTGCAATAGCTCCCCGAAGCATCATCACAATTTCTGCAGTGAGTGTTTAATTGTAGCCAGACTTTGTAACCTTACCATGGCCTGTGTCCTTGCCATAACCCTAGGCCTAAGCTCCACTCTTCAACATATGGGAAAATTTTTCAAGCTGATTGCTCCAATCTGATTAGGGGAAGTTATGTAGCTGCCATTTATTCAGAGTCTTGTTACCACACTCTAACAGCTGCTTTGTAAAAGATTCCCATTAAGGCCATTTTCTGCCTACTCCAATTCCAGCATGCCTGTCAAAGTAATTGTGATTGCACTGATCATTCTGAGGGTGCCAGCAATAAAAAAATTAAAAATCTCTTTGATACCGGGTTGGCAAAAAGCAACTTCAATACAACAGTAAAATGGTTAGGAGAAAGTGCTTCCTGCCTCAGCCAGCTTTCCTACCCTGAATCCCTTGGTAAATTCCTCAGTGCATATGGGCACAGGTGTCTCCAGGACAGTTTGAGAGGAGGAACTTGCTCTGTAGCAGGTGACTACTAAAAACGCAGCACATTTCCATTTCACGACAACAATCTTTCCTTCCAGTTGCCGCTTTGGCAACCTAAAAGGCTTTGCTGGGTTTTTCACTCCCAGTTGTGGTAATGTTGATGTTGATAAGCTGCGCACAGCTGAAGTGTCATGCCAGTACTACAAAGCAAGTGGAGAATAGATGGCTTTCCATCACGGTGATCGTTTCCAAATT
>VYZW01045652.1:57372-89295 GCA_013401315.1 Balaeniceps rex
AAAAAAAAAAAGAAATGTCATGTGTTCTGAAGTGGGTGTGTCTAAAAGATGAGAAGGTCCCCTCAAATTGGTGCCAGTCATTTCAGCCTGTCCAGAAAGCCGTCATCCATATAGGATAAAGCATGAATTTTTCTCCTATTTATTCAGATATTTTGCTAGGTTCAGAAGTTTAAATTAAATGCACAATTAGAGCGACTTGATCTCAGTTAATTTATGATATGAATATGCAAATGACTGGGTGAGTAAGGGCTAAAAATGGTCCAGGCTTTTGGTTTGAAACAGCACCCATATAAGTGTTTGTTGAACTCCTTGGAGTTACTTAACACTTATTCCAACACAGACGCCTACGTCCATTTACATTTCAAATGTGTTTTTACACTTAATCCAGTGAAGAATTTATCATTGCTTGGTAGTCAGAGATACAAGATTACCAATTTTTTTTACATTCTTTCTTCTATCTAAATGGAAATCAACATTAACATGATTAATGTCTGTCATATGTTTCAGCGCTTGCTTTTCCATGCAGCAACTATGAGGTTCAAATGTAAAAGAAATAAAAGGCTTTTATTTAGACTCATATTCACCTTAAGAGGCTTCAGGCTAATAACTGGGAAATATTAAAATTACTTTGCATTACATATAATCCATGGATTATGGATTTTGGAATTGTGGGTTATATTCCACCTCTAACTGTAGTGGTTTGGCTGAGATGGTTTTAAAAGGTTTCTCCACAAGTGAGAAAGTATTTTGATCTTGCTTTGTTTTGGGCCAAAAGTAAAATGCACAAATCTAATGAAAATTCTCCAACCTGAATTTTACAATCAGCAAACCGTGTTTATGGTTGACATAGGCTTACTGAGTACCTCTGCCTGGACTGTCCAAAACATTTAAAATTTAACACCCAAAATCCAATTACAGCTTAACCACAGTCTAAGCAGGTTAACTCTGACCAATCCACATTTTTTTAAAACTTCTAAGAATTAAAAACCACCTCAAATAACAATATTTCTTTTACTGAAGAAGAAAGACTTAACTTCTAGTTATTCCATGCAATGAAAACTTTTGAGAAGTTGACAAATGGAAAAGTTCTGCTCTAAGCTATGAAACCAGTGAAGTTAAGTGATTTTTCTCTCTTTAGGTGGTGAATCCAAATTCTGGGTATAGATCAGATAACAGCTAAAGGCTAAGATATCTGCATGTGGGGTCCTGTGCTAAGCATCAGACCTAAACAAAATACCTAAGAAAGCCCCTAAGCAAGGTTTCTAAATCTTTAAATAGGACACAGCCTACAGTAAAAGGCATCCTTGAAAACTAGACTTTTGCTCTTAGTTATGAAAATTGTCTTTGGTATCCACGAGGAGCGATTGCATGTGTTCTCTATTACATCTGGCTTTCCAGGGGTCAGCAGCACAGAAGTTTATTTGGTGAGTTTTCCATGTTCCATGTTCCATGACAACTTGTCTGAAGGGGTCATGTTCTTGGACAGAGAATATTACATTTTCAGGCTATTTTTGATTAGTTCCTGGAGGCTAATAAGACTTCTCAGATATGACTGAGACTTACTGTGTAAAATAAAGTGGTTAGTTATTCCAACAAAAGATGCTGGCAGGGTGAACGTAGGATCTTTCTGCCATCACTGCAGACGAGTCATGCTCTCCAGAATCCCTTGTGTCTCATCAGCTTATCACAGCAGGGCTCTCACAGGTTTATTTCTAGTTGTTTTTTTGATGATGTGTATTATAGGGAAGGACAGTTTGGCGTTACAGAGGCAAAAGGAGAAGGCAGGCAAAGAATTTAATGTCATTAATTTTACCTCATGACGCCTTGGCAGAAAATACTTTCATGAAGTAATTTTTGGAGTTGAGGCAGAGTCTAAATATTTTTAGCTTGAAAATGGTGGTGAATAGATATTTGTTTCCGTTCAGAGTCAGAAGTGGTTTAACCAAGGTGACATGTTCATTGTTTATGTCCACCGATAGCCTAAGGGCCCAGTCCAAATGACAGCTGGCTGTGCACATCCAAACATTACCTGTGAGAAACTTAAAATCCAGAATTCAACTGTAAAGCTTTAAATCACTGCATTGAAAACTTTCTTTCTAAAGACATTGATATATCCCATGGCTGCAACTGTTTTGAATTTTATAAGAACATGTCTCCCTCAGTTTTCATGAAAATGTTAATTTTATGATCGCTTCTTGTAGGTCTCTGTTTCTTTTGAGTCCACGTGAGTTAACTGTTGGTTAGACTTCCCTGGGCAACTCTGTTTTTCCTAGAATTCTGTTGATGGTATTTTTTTCAAATACTTGCTTTTTCTGGGACAAGAGACTGGGTGGCCAGGCTTCTCAACGGTGGTGAAGTAGTGGTGTAACACCTTCTGAGAGAGTGGCAAAATTGTTCAAATCCCCACTGCTTTATAGGGATTAATTTAATGAGAGCTGTCAGTGAACATCGGAGGTGTGAGAGAAGACCAGGGTGTTACAAGTGCTCTTGAAACCATGCTCTGGCTGCATACCTGCCAACATTTCAAATGTTCAAAGTGGTAGACTTGGCAAATAGGCTGAGTCTGGTTCCTACGTCTGCCTGCTCCTGCAGAGCCTCCTGCCCCCTCTCTCCACTCCTCTCAGAGAGGCCAGCAGCTTCTTGCTCTTGCAGGCTGGCTTTCCCTCCTGAAAAGTCTTGCACTCCCTGCTTGAATCCTCCTGCTGCTGTTGTTCAAAGAGGCAAGACACCACTGATCCTCTGAGTAGGGTACCCTGCTTCAGTGATTGCATGCTTGTCATTTTGTCAGAAGTAGAAGTTCTGCAAAATGAGCGTGTTGGACCAGATATCTAGTGTTGGTAGGCATATTTCTAGGGCACCAAGAGGAACACCGGTCAAAGCAGTGGAAAGATGGATTACAAAGCGAATTAACTAACATTATTAAGTTATTTAGCAAAGGGGAGTGGTGAATATGTTAGACATTGCAGGAAAAGGTCTTTTAGACATGAAGCAAAGTAGGACAGAAGGTGTAACTGATTTCAGATCTGAGATCCCCAAATGGGATTAAAAAGTCCTGCTTTGCTTTAAGCAGATAGTTTTCTCTCTGGTGGATAGACATTCTTGTGAATCTATAGGCGCTGTATGAAACAGAAAACTGGCAGACTTGTGCATTAGGTTCATCTATCTACTCAGGATTTATGCACAGTTTTATACATAAAGAATCAAAGTACACCCAGGATGCACCTAATTTCCTGTGTTGTCACTGTGAAATGTATCTCTGCATGCTCAGCAAGCCTAGCACACCCAGCATGAATGTGAGATGTTAGGCAGTTTTATACAGGCACATGGACACTTTGTCTGGGATTTGCAAGTGCCCAGAAACTTGGTACATTCAGAAACTCTGAGGAAATGGCCAAATTCCTTTTGCCCCCACAAGAAGTCAACAGCAACACGGGAAAGGGGAGGTAGATGATTCACAGAAGTGAAAATCTCTGGCCGGGAGTGTCAGAGTTGGCAGACGTGGGTTCTACTCAAAAAAATAGCAACAGAAGAAAGCAGTCATGGAGGCTACACCTGGCCTGAGTCTATTGTGGCTGTGGCAGAAGGAAGGAAATAAGAAAGCAGAGCTCCCAAGCCCCTAACCTCCAAGTATCTGAAACTCCCTCAGCAATACTCTTATTTTGACCTCAAAAATGAATCTAATGACCAACCACACAAACAAATGTTGGCCAGACGAGTCAGCTAATACTGTCTGCAGAGGCAGTAACATTAAGGACTGCTTCTCTGGTTACCCAAACCTGAGCTTCTCTTCCTTCTGGCAGGTCATATTTTTTCCTCACTGCCTCGCTGATCTGGTTAGCCCTTGGTGCTCTAGATACCCTGCCCACACTTGCTGCATTTACCTCTAGTGAAGGGAGGGTGTGTGGTGGGGAAGTACAGGATCCTTCTGAGAACAAAGTGTGGGAGGAATTATCCAACTTCTTTCTCCTCTGAGGAGTTACAGTTGTAGACAGTGGAAAGAAAAAGAGGAGAGCTGGTACTGGACTAAGAAAACAGAATGAAAAACCCAACGTCTCATTTTGGGCTTGACAATCATAGTAGTTGTCTCCTGATGGGAGACACCCAGAAGGAGAACACAGAGGAGGCTGTGACTGCAAGAGCAGGGGTAATTGCAGGTGCACAGAAGCATGCCTGGAGAGGGCATCAGAGGGAGACAGTTACTGAAAATTAGGTAGGGCTGGGAAGGCTGAGAGCAGGAGAAAGACAAAGTAGAGTAGTGCTCTCTGAAACAGCCCTCAACAAAATGAGTAGAGCACATCCTGCTGTTCAGATGAATCTGAATGCTTCTGGTTGAGACTTCAGCATGGGTCACCCACTTCCTCGTGAATGCTCTAATCAACAGGTTTTAATACAAAAAGAGCCAAAATCCTCATATATTAAAGAAAACGGAGAGGCTGTCTTCAAAAGAAGCAGCCTAGACATCCTGCTCTAAGAGGAGTTGCCGGGCTCTGGGTCTTCAATTCAGACATAGGTCTCCAGTGCTGAGAAGTGATGATGGTTAGCCAGACCATGTTGTTTCCCCACTGGCTAATTCTGAGTCCTGGCACAATGAATGGCACTGACTTTGGTGGCTCCACGCCTAATGCAGGGTGCCTTGGGCCCCATTCTACGCTAGACTCTCTCCTCTTCCATGAAAGAGCTGGGCATAACCCTGGCGAGGAAACTACCCTCTGCTCTGACAGACGCATGCCTAGGTGTGAAGTGTTCCTAATGTTAAATTATTTTGGTGACATGTCTTATGGTGTCTTTGGCTGATTCGGTATTTACATGCTGGATACACTATGCAGGCAGGAGGGTATGTGCTACCCACCTCCTCCCCAGTCAGTCAGATGGAGTCTTTGGTTGCAGCATGCCCATCCGGTCTATGTCCTGAGGTTTCCTTTAATGCCAGGGGGGGGATGGGGAGGGGAGAGGCACACCTCGCTCCTATCCCCATCTGGAATTGGGGTCTGGTGGAAGGCCACACCTGGGTGCAGGAGCCAGGGAGCACTGCTGGGCTCAGCAGCACAGGCATGGTCTTTGTGTTAGGAAGGGCTGCGGTGAGCAAGGCGACTCCTGCCACGTAACTTCACTTCTTCCTTAATGGCGAGTGTTTGACTTTGAAGCTCTAGTCTGCCCTGATCAGTTTACTCCATAAATTAACGTGTTAATTGTACACACAGTGCTGTCTATTAGGGAGGTGTGTGTTTGACAGCCTCCAGCTGCGTGTTTGCAGAGATCCTGTTGTAGAAATCATTACAACAAGCAGTTTTCACAACCTTTTTAATGCACTCTTAAAAGTAACAATTACAGGGGCTTTAACATTTGCAGCTGAAACATGTTTGGAGAATGGCTCATTCAGCTGCTTTAGTGTTAACTTGATGTTAGATTGAATTGCATGATGCCAAATTAGCTGTACACCACATATCATCCCCCTAACATTGTAAGAGCTTTTCTTTTTCTCAAAAAACAAATCAAAAAATGCCACCATTTTTAAAGCTCGTACTTCAGAAATTCTTTTGTTCCATCTGTTCCATCTGTTCTTAATTTCTTGCCTAAACAGGCAGGCTAGAAAGCAAACGCTTTACTCACATCGACTCCTTCTGTGAGACAAGGCTCACAAAAGGGTGCAGGCAGTCTGGCCCTGAGATAGAGGCAAGTGCGTGTTATATATTTACAACAAATCTGTTTGACCTCTCAAATACAGTGGGCACTACTGTTAATATACTGAACCTTGTGAATCACACAAGCAGAGCCAGAACAGATGTGTTTTAAAGGTTTTTTTTTTGTTTTGTTTTGTCATCGTTTTCTCTTTGGACACTGATTCATACATCTGTAAAAACAAGTAAATATAATTTTGTTTCTTTTAATGATAGGAACTGAGGTCTAGCTGATGGTGGGTGTAGAGGTCTACTGTCAGAAATGACTATTTCACAGTCTGTCAAATGAATATTGCCAGGGTGTTCCAAAGGGTCCAGACATCAACAGGTTTGAGAGTATCCACAAAGGCATTCACACCCACCACCAAGGCATACAACCCAAGCAACAGCTGATGGATTGCTTGTCAAATCTACAGGCAAATGTATATGTGCAGGGACAATGAACAGCTCATTGCATTGGTAAAAAACACTTGCATGTTCAGCTGGACCCGTGTTCCAGTGGCTGTGGCTAGAAGTAGTTTGTCAGGAAAGAAGAAACAATCCCTTGTTTTTCCCCCTTTTACATGAATTTGCTCTCTCCAAACCTGGAAGGGCTGGGGGTGGAGGGTGAGAGCTGAGAGGAAGCAAAGCATTGGAAGGTGAGAAAAAGATGCTGTGGAAGTTAAAGCAGCTTGAGCCAAGGAGACACCGATCTGTGTAATGTAAATGGGAAAACTTGAAGGAAGAAATGGTTTGCAGACGAATAATTGGAGAAGGTTGACCTCAATACTGAAAGGGGAGGGGAGGGGAGGGAGAGAGGGAGAGAAAGAGGAAGAGAGGAATGAAGACCTGTGTAATGTAAATTAAAAAGACTTCAGTATAAGCATTTACAGACCAGTTGGAGCCCAGAGAATGTACGCCTGTCCTATAGCCACAGAATGTTTCAATATGCAATTTTCTAAAGTAATCTGAAGTGCTGCTTGTTTCAAGAAAAAAAAACCTTTACAAGGCTCTGTAATTTGCTATGTAAATTGCTTTGAGGAGTTTCATGTAGTAGGTCACAGGTATGCTGCCCTACTTCACCAATCCTTTCCAACAGGCAGAGCGCTTAATGCATGCTGCTACCTATCAGGGTTTTCCTGCATTTACTGGAGGCCTTCACTGATGTAATAATACAGTAGGTTCTAAAATGCTTGAAAAATAAAATGAAGATTAAGATTAAACAAAACATTTTTCTTGGTGATAAATTTAAGCAAATTGAATGTAATTGCTCAATTTTATTCAAAGAAAGAATCTGTGCTGACCTTACACTCAAGTATTCTTCCTGAATTTTGCAAGGCTGGATACATGACATCATTTGGACAATTTGCACATATTTATACAATTTGTCATCATTCTGTCTTTACAGTCTGGAGAGTTACAGGATTTGCCTCTAGGCTTACTTTTCCCCCTGCACAAGATGCTTTATGAGAATCATATGCTTGCAATACTATTTTTAAAAACTGAAAAATTTAAGTAAACATTGGGAACCTACTTCATATTTAAAGCTGATATGAAGAAAATAAATTGTGAACAGAGAAACAGGGGCTTGAAAATTCTAAACCCAAGCACGTACTGGAGTCACAAGTGGTTTTTTTCCTTAGGCTACCTTTGACATGGGTATGTATGAACAGCATGGGCCAGGATAGTATTTCAGAGATGGGGGAGGCTTTAAATGAATTTTCTTGTGCTTCCACCCAATGTAATTGACTCCTGTACCTCATTACCATATCAGTCAGTTGTGTGGATTATCAGGAATATTAGGAAAGTGGCTATTTGGCATGCACTCCAAACTTAGATTCTTTTGAGATGAAGGAGGGGGAAGGATTAACACAGCAGAGAGTAAAACCAATAGATGCTTCGAATGAAAATTGGCATTAATTTTTGAGAATTTAAGCCCTTATATTGGGAGTTTTCTTAGGTCTGCCCCATTCAGCTCCTAGGTTTCAAATTAGAAAACCCTTTGCTTGTTTATGGTAGTTGCTGTTCCCGAGGCAGTCTTTAAAAGAGAACAGCAGAGTATGCTCTTGAGAGGGCTGAGATGCTCTCTTCCAACTCTGTTCTTTTATGCTGCACCTAAACCGAGGACATCTGTGAATTTTGGTTTAGGTGTATACTGTGGCTATGTTTGGCTTCTTATCAGGGCAAGACCTGACTAGGTACCAATATTCCCTTCTGTCTGCTCATTTACTCCTACATCCCGAAGTACTGATCAAAACTGATCTATATAGCAGGTTGGCTGAATCACCACTTGAGGGTGGTAGTAAATATGGGGTTGACAAAACTCATTGGCTTTGCTGTATTTGCTGCACTTTCCTTAGTCCTAATAAAAAGATATAGTACTTTTTTTTTTTTTTCAAAAGGAAAAAAAAGGAAGCCCAAACTGTTTGTAAATAAAGATCAAGTACGACAAATTTTTTTTCTGGGAAAGAGGAAAATTTTTTTTTCTAAAGTTGTGTTTTTTCCGTTTGGAATCAGCATTTTGGATTTCACTTCATGATTTTAGAATAATTATAATTATCTCTCAGGTTGAATGAAATTTTTTGTTCAAATAACATTTTTTCAGCATTATGGCTTGACCGTTGAATCAAGAAAAACTGCAGTGTGTGCAGCTAGTAAGACCTTTCTCCCACAGCAAGAAACAAGCTTGGTCATTGATTTCAGCTAGCATAAAATGAAGTCCGAATCGATTCACACCAACAGCTTTTGACTTTCAGAGGGGGCTTACATTTGAACGATAGACTGAAAGTGAGTGATCCATAAACCTGATAAATAACACTTTATTGCTCTTGTAACTCAGTAGATGTGCATTGAGCTTTATAGACAAAAGCAAATCTTCTCTCTAAGTTATTATGAACAAATAGAGAAGAGACAAACAGCAGACTCAGAAAGGTGAGGATGGATGAAGATGGTAACCATCAATTGAAGTACACTTCCAGAGAGTAATTGGAAGCAGGGGTCAGGTATTCTGGCTTCTTGAAACAATCACTTTTTTAGGAGAGTTAGAGCTAGAAAGATGGAGGGTCTTAGTGAAAGCAGAAAGGGATGAAAGCAGAAAGATAAACACAGAATCTTGCTTTGGGGGCATGCATTTTGGGCTCAGTGACAGATGGAGGGAAAGAAGTATGATAAGTGTATAAAGCATCAGGACATCATAGGTAAGGCTGAAGAACTTTATTCTGACCCTGCAAATGAAAACAAACCTGAAGAGAGACTTTAAAAGCTCCTTGTGGCTGAAGTCATGCCACAATTTTGCAGAAAGACTCAGTTAATTAAAACCTGGAAAACAAAACACCGCTATTAATGCATTAAATGGTCCTGTGGAATAACAGACTGCTAATGTAGCTTATGCAGGCCTTGTGCCACTTGCCACTTGTAACATCCTGCAGGCAGCGATGAGGCGAGACTTTTGCCTATGCTTACCTTTATGCACTGCCACTAAATCTTTGCACAATCAGGGCCTAAGCATCTGTCAATAAGTCCTGACCACACAGGCACATTGACTTATAATCTGACTTCTATTCAGTATGCGCACGGGTTATCAATGCACATATTTGGTACCCTTCATTAGTTTAGTGTGCTATCTTTAGAGAAAAGTCAATGGCCTGCCCATCTCAATGGATACCCTAGAATAAATTTGTGAACTAACTACAAAAGAGTACATAAAACCAGATGAGGCATGACAGAATTAAAGTCTTTGAGTCAGAGGCTCAGCTGTGGCAAGCAGCCAGTTGTGCCACTGCCAGTTAGGCCATGCGTATTACCATTACAATTATATCGAAGGGAAATGACTTCATGTGCAGGGTATGGCTTGAATATTAAAAATTCCTTGAGCGAAATGAAAGGCGCATTACAGTATGATAGAAAAAGAGTGCAAACATGTTTCATTTTATTTCAACACTATGCTCCAGCAGATGCACTGGTAAGCAAAGGAAATTGCTAGGTCTCAGTTTCATGTTCCAGGGCTTTACTGATTGGAGGACAGATTTACAGCACATGTAAGAAACAATTAGAATAGGGACTCCACCAACAACAAAGCGAGGGAATAAATTCCGATAATGAGACGGGAAAAGTACAAGGTAGAAATGATCTATGTGCTTGCATTCGGGGTATAAAATGTCAAAAAGCCCTGTGTCAGCATGAATTGCACTAGGCAACAGATGGTGTACAGATTACGCTCTCTCTCCTTCTCTCTCTCTCTCCCCGCGTCTCTTTCTTTTATAGGTTTCTTTCCAAAAAACCTACAGATTTCCCCCAAACACTTTGCTATTTATTGGCTGTCAACTGAATAACCATAAATGTTTGGTTGGGAGATTGTTGGGGAAAGAAAGAAAGGAGGGAACAGACAGGAAAAACTTCAAAGTTTTCCCAGTCACGTTGCACGGACAGGAGATCTACTCTTTTGATTCTGAATTGTTGTTTTTGGTTAAATTTTCTAGGCTGAAAGATTTGATTTTTTTCTTCCCTATCCTGGAGACAGTAACTAAGTGTCATGCAAAAAAGAAGTGCCTGCAGAGTAAGGACTATGCAATGCTGAAGTCACGTCTGACATCAGAGCAATGAAATAGAGCTCAAAGAAACTTGTTGCTCCTTCTTAGCATCTATTTACATTGCATAGAACAGAGTGCCTGAATCATGCAAAGTTCACATTTTTTGCGAAAAACTCATGAATCATGGAGGGATCTGAAATTTGTGACATACATTTACCTTGGTGAATCATAAAACACAATGCTTTGTCACTATAGACCAACAAACACTGCAGAAGCCATGTGGGTAGGGATTGTTTTAATCTATTCCCCCAGTGCAGCCACTTTGCGTGTGAAACTGTGATATTATATACAACAGTTCAGGACAAGAGATGAAGAAAATATTAGTTCTAAGACAAAGATATTTGAAACACAAACAAGGTAATAACCAAATGAGAATTCACTTACAAACCTCCATCCCGATGAAAACAAGAATATATGAATGCCAGTTGCATTAGGCATTTTAAAGTCAGAAGCACAAGAAACCTGAGATTTTACAGTTGTTGCATTTCTACGGTCTTCTGTTGTTTTTAACCATACTGTTTTATTTTCACAGAGGCTGAATGCTCTGGAAGAATTAGATTAAAATAGTCCTCCAGATGACATTTTTCTAATTTTCCAATGCCAAATTTGAAAACTCTTAGATGCCATTTATTCAGAATGCAACTAAAAAAATTGTTATTATTTTTAAACTCTCATTGTATTTTCTGGCTAGACCTTGGACAATCTAAGCGGCCAAAATTTATTTTAAAGTTCAAAATTCAGTTATATTATTGTGATACTATGCCTTGCACTTTCCACCCAGACTGATGCAATCCATTTAAAGCCAGACCGGTTATCACAAAGATGCAAGAGATGCAGATTTACCAAAAGAGCAAGGGAGGGTTTTAACCAGAAGTTATGACCCCTCATAGCCCGTTAACACCTGCTGAGGTGGCACACACTCCTCTGCTTTGTGGCATGGCTGCAGCTGTGTGCTAGCCTTGCCCATCTCACCCCTGCTCTTGCCCCAGGTGCTGTCCACACTGCTGCTGCTACATCCTACTTGCCCCATCTGGCAGTAACAGGTGATGCTTAGAGGTATCATGTGAAGTGGGGACAAGGGATGCTGTAAGGGGCAGTGGTTCCTGAGACACTATTTGTGATAGGTACTTTACCACCACTAGAGCAAGGAAATGTGTCCAGAGGTAAAACACCCACAGCTGAGCTCAGCCCCCAGCTGAGCTCTGTGGTTAGGGCAGTTACAGAATTACCTTCACTCTCAAACGATACTTTCAGTGTCAGGCTCAGGGTGGAAGCAGAATTAAGTATCAAAATCCTCTGGAAATGAAAGTATGAGTTGTCTGTCTTTGTGTATTACAAGTAGCATACCAGGTTGTCTAGAAGCTTCTTAAACCCAGTTGACTGTGGGTGGCCATGCTGGTGTTTCCCAGTGTGTGCATCATGTAGGCATGTACTTTCAGTTTGCAGGTAGAACCCACCTCATTTTCTTTGCCTGTTGAGTAGGGTGACAACTGTCATATGTTGGCTCTAGCTGAAAACCTCCTCACTGAGTCTCCTGTCTATGGACCCTCACCACCCCTGAAGCAGTTCAGAGAAACCCCCACCTCCTTCTGGGGTTTCCTAAAATGCCCTACTTCTGAGGGAACCTGTCCTCTTAGTCGCAGGGAGGCGGATACAGCAGATTTGATCTGGCTTTGTCTTGTGGGGATTATATGGAAGTGATGTCTTCACAAAAGCGGGGGCATGTGTGCCATCTCTAGTGTGTCTCCCAGAAGGATCAGCAAAGGAGGAGTAGCAGCTATTCTCCAAACCCCGCCAATCACTCAGAGTTTTTGCACCTAAGGAATTCTAAAGAGGCTGACAGTATCACGATTTGAGGGCTTTTTCATTTCTCAGTGGACGAGGGAAACATTTAAATCATTTTTCCTCTAAAGATAAATGTCCCAGGATGCACACCCATCCCCAAATGTATACTGACTATGTTTGGACAGGAACAGTATTTCTAAAGGTGCCAGTGGAAATTAGGAAAATACCAATCATAAAATTGTCAGGGATGTATTATCATTGAAACAAGGAGGCCTGCCGAGATGGAAAGGAGAGCGAGAAGTTAGAGGAACATGTACAAGGGGTTGACAAAAAGAATCCTAGGGGGGAATAACATTAAAGACCGAAGAATGAGACTACTGGACATCACATTACAAAACATGAGCAAAGAGAGGTCCAAATACACGAGGACATTTCCACATTTCACAACTTGGAGAGAGAGACATTCAGCTCCAGATCATATGGTTGGGAGTTAAAAGTTCCAGATTTTCAAATGGTAAAAGTGGCTACAGCTTCACAGTCTGCAGCCAGAGGCACCAGCGCACAAGAGGATGTTATTTATTTCTATTTCCATCTCAGAATCCCAAATTAATTTCTAGAACTTAATTAAGACTTCAGAATACCTCTGTAGTATAGATATTCTAATCACTTTCTCCATTATACAGATTGTGAACAGAAAGAGAATGAGATTTTAAAAAATACTTCACACTAAGCTAATTGATTCCTTTGAAGTCTGTAGGAATATTACAAAGAACATGAAAGCCAACAGAGTTAAGCCAGCTTTAAGTGCCAGATTTTCAGAGATCTTTTTAGAACTGATTAAAAAAAAATATACATTTCCCTTTGCTTAGGAAACTCTGACATGTATTTTTTATTCCAAATTAGAAAATAGATTCAAAATTTCCCCTAGAACTAAAATTTCAGCTTGGAAGGACCACAACATTCAATTGTCAGGTAGTTTGTTAAAATTGTAACATAGACGTGTTTGTTATCTAGCTGTTTATATTATTGAGTATGTAATAAATTGTCAAAATGAAATATAAGAGAACAGTAAAGTTATACTTTTCACTTTATTTGCGTGAAATATTGGCCACTATAATGAGATAAGAAGATCAAGCCAATTTGGTTTGACTTTTAATTGTAGAAAATGTCATAACACTTTGACACATCTTTGTGAAATGCTTTGAATCTGACAAAAAATGCATTTTCAGATGGAAAACCATTTCACCTAAAGTGTTTAACCATTTCTAGCACTTAGGTCCTCAAAGGTGAAAATTAGTTGCCTTGGAGGATCTTGATAAATACCTGAATTGGCAAAGTATGTGTCTTTCAATGAACTGTATGTTTACATCTTCAGGTTTCTAAATAACTTTATAAAATATGGCCCTAATACGCTTGAAAAACCCACCCAGGCCACTTGCTTACCATGCTTCAGGCCAGTGAGCAAGTAGGTGTTGGCGCCAATGAAACATGATTCTAAAGTTTACAGTCTTAACCATAAAAACAAGTACTGCTGTCCTTCCTTTTATAATAATAAAAAGGAGATAACACGAGATTTGTGTAGGAGAGAGGTACAAACTAGACTGAAAAGAGAGCCAGACGGATTATTTCCATCCTGGTTGCATACCTTTTCAGTTGGCAGTGGTAGGGGCAGTATATCCTTCCTATGGAGCCAGAGGTCTGTACAGGTAGCAGCAGTTCTGCTGCTTTTGTGTTACACCAGCACCATTTCATTCCATTTGCACTGACCTAGATACAATGGTTGCCATGCCAGGAACTCCTAAACTAGAATCTGTGTTTGAGTATTGCTTTCTTCTTTTTTTCTGGGTTAAATCTTGTGAACTTCTCTCCTTCCACTGCCTCAATTTCTCTAACAATAAGGTATATACCCTGTAGAGAAGTTGTGAATACAAATTAATGAATACCAATTAAAATACAGTGCAGGGGAAACCCTTATTAGTTAGTAGTATATTGCTCAGTTTTACTTTTTGGATCACTCTCCATTTTCAATCTCGGTTTATTTTAGATATCCCTATGAGAATCACTTTGGTTTTCATTTCCCAATATACTTATTCCTTATCAGTTATTGTGACATTGTGTATTTGCAAGCCTATGATATGTTCAAAGTTTCTGTGAAGAGAAACAGGATGTTGTTCTTTTGCCCATTGATCCCTAGATCAATGGAAGTGAAATTCTGAAGGTGGGCCCATTACAGACAAAAAATACACGTGCACGTGCACATGTGTGTGTGTGTATGTATAAGCATTTCTCATGAAAGATTATATTTGAATTTCTGTTCAAATAGACATAATTATATATTGTTCAAAGGAAAACTTCTCACGCTGAGGTGAATGTGCATACTCCAAGACAGAGCTGTCTTAGAGTGCTTCGCATCGCTAGGGATAGGATGATCATCAATTTGCAGGATTAAACCTATTAATCTGAAAAGGAGCTTAACAGACAACATTTCTAGTCCAAGAAATAGGCAAAATTAAAAGCAGGCTTTCAGATCAAACAAATAAAAAGCTAAAACTGTCAGTGTCAAGCTGTGAAGAAGCTAATGACAAAACTGTGATCTGCATCATTAGTTTTTGCAAGGAATCCTTTTTTATAGTTTCTACACTTAAAAACTGATCAAATTTAAATGTAGCAGTAGGTTGGGAGTTGCTTTGAGGAAACTGCAAATGTTACTGATAATTTTGGTTCTAGGATGTACTTTGCATGCACTATGGATTCAGATTATATTTTTGGGTCATTACAGTGCTTTATTATTTTTTCTCCTGTTACTCTTTTTCTTAGATGTAGAAAATCAACAAACACTACAGAAATATAAATTGTGTAATGTATGGAAAAGAAACCAGTGGCATTAGTGCAGTCAGGAAAAAATGTGGCAAAAAATGTCCAAACCTCTCAGCTTTAGATCATTTTGAACAATTATCACTACCATGACTGTTGTACTTGCCTATTAAAAAGAAAAGTTAGATTAAGAAGAAAGAATCAAGAATAAATGTATGAAACTCAGACATGCATAAATGGATAACATGACCGCATAGCATATTTCATTAGGCAACAATGCTGAAATGAGGACTTTGAAAAAGTATTTCAAGGAGGTCTATGCAAAAATACATAGCACCTGCAGGAAAGACTGGTTCTAGGCTTCGAGGAATGCAGAGGACATGGCATAAATCGACTTAGGTAGGGATGGTGTAGGAGTGCGACTCAGTGATAGCACTCAACCATTTGGCATGCTAAGTTCCCCTGATTTCTCCCCAAAAACTCTGTAAAAATTATCTTCTCTCCTATTTGGATTTGATCACCTCCTGTTCTGAAACCTCCTGCTGGCTTTTACTTGCTTCCCACTTTGTCACCAAACTCTTCAGCCTCCAACTCACGGCTCTGCAAAATCTGAGGCTGTGGATGCCGCACATCTCTGTGCTGCAGGCGTCTCCTCACACAGACCAGGCGCAGAGGCAGCGCAGGCTGTACCGCCGTGGTACACCATAGTACAAGGTGTGTGGCTGCACCACAGCTCACACAAGTGCTTGTCACGCCGCATAGTGCTAATGGGATTGCATGAAAGCCCCACACAGTCTCTATTTTCCTGCCAGTAAACCTGCATCTGTGAAACTCACTTCTTTGGTTGCCAACACTCCTGCAAAATATATTTTTCCACATGGCTACCAAAAAAAAAGGAAGGAGGAAAGATTTTTAAAAGGTATTTTTCACAGGCTCCACCAAGAAAATAGATATATATACCTGGGCTTCATGCCTCAGGAAAGCGAATCTTCTTCTGTAAATTCCACCCTCCTGTTCACAGCATCAGTGCTTCAGTGATTTAATTACAATATCAACAATACATTATTAATTCCATTATTCAGCAGAAAAAATGCTACAAAAGTGGTCTATTATGTAACTTGTTTTTAAAGTTTTTTAGTTTTTTCTTTCTTCATAAAGGAATATATCCAACAGTGCTAGTTAAGAGCATCATTGCTACTCTTTAATTCTCTGTAGTTTGTTTCTTCTCTGAGACAGAGCTCAAACACGTAGTGCTGTTTATTTTTTCCTGAAGTAGCAAATAATACTTTTATTACAGAGGCACATGACAGCTGATGCGTGATCTCCATGCTGCAGTCTATCTTACTGAATCAATGGTAGTGCTGATAGTGTTGCAGACTCTCCTTTCACATAAAAAGCCTGTCTTTTAAAAATGTTTTACTGAGAGCACAAATGCAGGGTCTTGCTGTCCTAGTCTGTACAATGCATGAAGTAAGCCTGAATTTAAATCATTAGCAACCTACCTTTTTTAATGGTGGACACTATCTAATGCTGATGTCAAAAATACTTCCTTTGAGTTTCTGACATGAAATTCACTCAAACTGATGCAGCCAAATATGGGAAACCTGTGTGGTCCCCTGCCAGAGCTGTCACTGGCACCTCCACCGCTGAGTTCACTGCACACCAGCTCAGCATAAGCTAAGAGCAGGGCACCAGAGGAGGTGAAATAGGTTAAATCCTGACCATTGATCACAAGTAGAGGATGCAGCACGGGATGCTTGCTCCCCTCTGCTGCCTCCCCACAACCGTTCCTCTGGGCTGGAAGAGTTATTAAAAATTCTCTGTAATGCTCCATGGGAAACAGTATAATACCTATATAAATATGAATGCGTATGTGTTTTTCTCTTTTGGCATCACCCTTCACCTGTTCCTACTAAGAGCTGTGTTCCTGAGTATGTTAAGTCAACTAGAGACCATGTGGCTGATGGCTGCAGTGCCATTATTTCCACGAAGGGATACTTTAGAGGTAAACTTCCTCAGCACAGTTATGGAGCCTTGAACATACTGATTTGTGATTCAGTGATAGGTTCCACAAAAATGTGGAAATTTCTTTTAAGGATTCCTTGTTTTTTAAGTGGCCGAGTCCTTTAAAATAGCATAGAACACGCATTTCAATACTGTAAAGAGAAAAATTCTGAAATAATCTAATTCAACTCTACAGACATTAACGCTATTTGTAGATTCACACTCTTCCAAGTTTTTCTCTGAGTTTGTTTGAAGCAGTAGACGATAAAAGATGTGATAAGGCAGGTAAGCTTCTACTAAGGGAAACTTATTTCTGGAAAAAACCTCCTACATTTGCTTGCACACTCACACATACAGATGGGGTATAGCATTATGCCATATGGAAGATAACCTAAAATATTAAAATACATTAATTCTTTTGCCCTGAAGGCCTGCTGGCTGATTATAGATAACTCACTGGGAGTTTACACTCCAGAAAATTCACTTAGTTTCATAACATAGGTATTTGCTGGTGCTGTGATACACTGTAGGGCAATGAGCCTATTGATCTGCTGTTATTAGATGTGTTAAGGCTCTGAACCATATTTAAGAAATAAAATAACTGAATTCTGAAATTTTTCAAAAAGTTAAATATTACAAAGCTGCAAGCGAGCGGCAGAAAGTTTGGCACAATGTTGTCTTATTTCTCTAGCAGTTTTAGACATCTTTTTGTTCTGAATTTTCTTGCAGACCAGATTATTTCTTGGTACATCCTGTGTTTTTGATTGCACCCACATGCTTGTGTACAGCAGCATTACAACATTATGACAGCAAAAGGGCGTGTGAAGCCTTTTCCAACCAGATTCCAACCCTTCTAGCTGCCTCCTGCCTGTGACTGGAACTTAGATTTGTTGAACTGGTACTTAACAGTAGTCAGGGGACGCTGTAAATCCCACCATGGTGATGCTCCTTCACTCATTGCTGGTCTGATGCAGTTGCATGAATTTTGGTTCCCTTGAGGTACCAGCCTTCAAAGAGGATAAGATAGCTGAGTCCTTTCCACTTTAGGGAGAAACCACTCACAGAGGACAATAAATCCACAAAAATCATCAGCTTTTTTAATGAGTAAATACGAAAAAAATTGTAAATAGCTTGTTAACATGAACAGAAACAAACACTCAGTTGGATGAAGCTACCAATGCTGGATCACCTAGCTAGTTGATTCTGAACATAAGCATACTAGCTAATGAAATTTCAGCTGCCGTGACACCTGTATCTGTTGATAAAACAGGCAGCTGGGAGACTAGTCACATAAAGCAACTGCCCTACAGACACAGTGGGCCAGCACTTTAACTTCTGTAAGTCAGTTTAATCTGACTAGCTGTCCTGTAGCTATTATGGTTCAGCCTAGAAAAACCTCTGGCTGAATCACTAAAGTCTCACTTCAGGCCTGTGTTTTATATCCTTATAAAATAGGGAGTATTTGTAAACAGCGAGAGAATCTGTTCTTCATACAACATCTTTCAGACGACAGCCAAGCAGCCTTCTCTTGTTGTTAGTCTTTGTTTCTATAGCAGACAGTCATAACACGTGTTATTTCAGCAAACTGATTTTTTCCTATGCACCAGTTTCTATGGAAGTAGGCGGAAAGGCCTAATGTCAGTGGGAGCTACCTAAGGCCATTGTAGCTAATTTCCCCATTTGGGAAAAAAAAAACCCAAAACAAAAAATAAAAACACCAAAGAGAAATACTGTTTTCAATGTCACTGTGTCAGCTCTTGATAGATTTATTTTGAAGAAGACTTAAAATGTAATTAGATGGTGGTCACTGTCCATTTTGAAACTCTTCCTTGGCTTTGCCAAACATTCACCAGAGGCAGCCTGGCCTTGCATTTTGTCTTCATGGGTACGTGTTGGTCTCACATCTGAGTGTCATTCCCTTATCTGTGCCTCCATCTACCCGTTTCACGTTCGGGCAGGGGCTGACATGATAACCATGGTTATCGGTATTACCTACTGCTGTCTCCTTCCTTTGCCACAGCCTCCTGGTGCTCCATCATTCTTCACTTGGTTGCACAGTGGTAATGTTCCCACCTTGACAGACCACGCTGTTAAAACAATTATATCCACATCATCAGTTAGTATACAGTTGTTTACTTGGTGCCAAATTGGGTCTGATGCCCATGGCTGGGAGGAGTGGAGTGGGGGCAGTGGGGGCTCTCCCTGGTTGGTGGGGGGACACTGGGTGGGATGAACACCCTGGGGTCTCCATGCCAGGACTCATCCCCTGCCTGGCAGCACCAGCAGCTGCCTGCTGCTTCAGAGCAGTTAGGTGTGTTTCTCTGTTTTCACTGATGGCACTGCTGCAGTGAATTCCGTGATAAATGTATTCATGCCCTTGGAGAACGGCCATCTACGCTTGCCAGAAATTCAGCAGATGATACCAAGAGGACGGTTCTACTCACCTAACTGTTTTTTCCAGTGACAACTACTCCAGCACATAAAGCACTGCTGTTAACATGCTGTTAGCATTGTGTAATATGCACTCCTGGTGCAACTAACTTTGAACAAATTATTCTTTTTATTCGACCATTTTTTTCCTGGTGGATGACTGTCAACTACTTGCATTGGCTAATCCACCAAAGACAGCCAAGAAATGCCATGGCATTTGTCACCACTGCATTTATGTGAGTCGCTTCTTCCTGGGTCTCAGTTTCTTTATTTACAAAAGTAGAAATAGATGATCAGTGCTGATTTCTTGGATAGCATCTTATAAGTCTTCTGATGTAATATTTCCTAACCAGCCATATATCATTATTACTTGTTACTTTATTAATTTCCACATTTGCCACATGACCTTGCCTTGGTAACCATCTCATTTCTGATGACTGAACTTCCTTTGTGTGTCTGCTCCTACTAAAAATTGCCATTAGCTGATTATAGTGCTAACTGTGGCATTTTAACACACAAACAACCCAAACAGTGTGCAAGTCCCTATCACACAAGTCAAATATCCACTGACATACTGTAAGGTAGGATCTGCCACCCAGGTTTTAAAGCACTGGGGTTTCTTAAATAAAGGCTACAATCCCTTCACACCCTGTCAAGAAAACTATTCTTTTTTAGATAGCAATGCACACAGTCAGCCAACATTCAACTGAAACAGTGTATTAAAAAATAATCCCCAAACCTCTACAACTGCCTAAGATGTAAGGACACAAGGTTTTTTGATTTTTGCTGGTAAAAACTTTTCCAGCGTCTCAAGTATGGCATTTCTGGTTTCATCACAAATCTTCTCCTGAGCATCGTCTCATTTACACTATGGTTCTAGATCCACAGCAATAAATGCTTAGGTCAGTCTGGTGAACTCTTTCCTACACCTGACTTGACATGATATGATTTATATAGTCAGTGATAAAAAAATCATGTTTCCATTTTACCCTGCAAACTGTTGATCTTCCCCAGAACGCTCAAATTTCGCCTGTAAATCAAACACATTGACTTCTTTTTCAAGGAAAAAAAATAATTTCCCTTGAAGTAAAAGCTTTTTTTTTTTTTTAAAAAGAAAAAAAGAGCTGTCCACTCAAATGTGTGGGAAACTATTGTAGGCACTGTTGTTTTACAGTTCCTAACCTCAAGGCCACATCAGCCATGAAGTTCTGCTGTACAGCTTAAAAGTGTTTGAGAAAAATTGGATGAAGATCAATGTGCCTCTAATGTAAAATTTTTAAAATCCTTTAGAAGACAAAGACTTCCAAATCCTAAGGTATGCCAACTTTTTAAAGAGATATTTCCATCATGCTCTGCCTTTCAGATAATTTAAGATGGTTAAAATTAAATGTGACTCCTTTGTGAGAGCTAGTACTTTTGCACTTAGGTGGAGAAAGACAACTTCAGAGTCCCTGGGCTGAGTTGCGACAGCCCTTCTGACTCTTCATCGTACCTTTTACTGAGTGTTGTCCCACAGCCCCTTCTAGGTATAGGTATAACATATGTTGGAGAGCAGCATGCTAAAGGATGAATGTTATTCTTGTGATAAAAAGCAGGCCCATTTAAAGTGGTCCTAAGTTTTCTCATTGCATTTTGTCCCTGGGACAGGATATGGCTATTGTATCTTTCAGTTCTTTGATCCCCTCCCCATTCTTCATCCCACCTTTCTAGACATTTTTTAAATCCCCAGTTCGAAGATATTATTCAGCATCCTCCTAGTGAGAAGGACTGGACGAAAATCCTTTCGAAGGCTTCTACATCTTCCCTTAATCATGCGAGGCGTGGTTGGTAAGTGATGTAAGGCATGCCTTTCCCCAGGGACTGAGCGCTCAAAGCTCCTGATTGCTTGGGGAACAAGAGAGCCAGAGGGGATCCTAAATCAAACCCTGTCTCTCACTCACCAATGCACCGATTGCTGCAACAGCTCGTTTTCATTAGGAATGTTTTCTTCAATTAAGGGAGGTGTTGTCAAGCATTCTGCTTTGAGAGCTCTTAATTTGTAATTTTATACTGGCAGAATTTGTAATGCCATCTCAGAGTCCATGGCATCTTCTGGGACAATATATTGTCTGCTCCTGTGCCATGACATATCACCATAAAACATAGGGCTATAAGAGCCTATAATAATTTATGAGAGTACATTAGGTACCCATGTATAATTTATCAAATGGGCATTATGGAGGCAGGACTATGCCTGACTGACAAAGGTTACCTCTGTACGGGTGTCTCGTATAACCACACAGGGAAGAATCCAATAGCCGACGTTCACTGAATTACAACAAAGAAGCTTTTACTCCACAAACTGGGCACTCCACGAAGTGATGCCAAAGAGCATGAAAACAATTCCTGATCTTTAATGTTTTGACTCCAAACTGATACTCTCCACAAGATTCAGACAGAGGTTTCAACACACATTAGAACTGGAGGAAGCTAAGTTTTTAAGGGGAAAGTGGTATAAAGGCCGTTCGAACTTGAGCCAGGATCTGGACTGGATTTAGCAAAAAACCTGTGGGACATGTTCAAAATTTATTCAAATCTAAAGTAAGGAACCTGTTGAACCTTTGAGATTCCCATTTCCTAGGACGGGCTAGGCCTACAGTAGCAGCTTAAACACGACTTCACGTAGCTTTCAGGGCTGAGCACTCTCCAATTCAATTCTGCTCCCACTGAACTGAGCATGAATTGACTCATCTTGGGGAAAACCTCAAATGTCCCAGGATTTGATTCAAAATAAAGGTCTGAATCTTATTCACAACAAATTTTTGTTTCCTAGGCTGAGAAGTTTGAATAGAGACCTGAATAAAGCCTCTGCAGCACGGTACTGTGCACTTGGCCATGCAATGATGCTATTTATATTTTTCAGAGCAAACTGGCGAGACTCTGGGTCAAGCCAGCAATTTATACGCCAGCCACCCTGCCATAGCCTTTCTTCTGGGCCTCCCAACCAGACCGGCAGCTGTGCTGGTGGTATAATCAATTGATCACAGCATTGTATGTTCAACTTTTTATTTAGTCCTCAGGGGAAGGGAACTGGTTAGAGCCTGGAGCTACCAAGCACAGCTTCTAGCTCAAAGTTCAATGGCTGCTGCTCTCAGGTTTCTTCACTAAAATCTCTAATTTTAGCAAAGGTGATATTTGTCATGATAGCTAATAGCAGACTAAAGCCAACAAATTCATTTTGAGCTGGCTATTGAGCAGCCATCACACAGTAAAAAAAAGTCACAACTTGCTGTGCCTCTGAACTAAATTTGTTCATTAATTCAGGACTGAAAAGACTCTAATATCCTTAGGAATCCGAATTTCTTGCACTAATATTATTTTCATGGCATCAAAATGATCTGTTTCCTCTGGGGAGGCAGATGACTCAGTGGGTGGGCTCTGGTCTGGGAGTTAGGGCATTTGAGTTGAGAAATACTTTTAATGAGTGACAATTCTCAGAGTACAGTTTTGTTTCCTTTAAAATATTTTTTGTCCATCAAAAAAATTTCATTTCATTGTAAGCAAAAGGAAAACAAGTTTTCTTTTTTGAAAGCTTGTATTTCACTTATCCATTTCCTTTTATTACTTTTGGAGGAATCATCTTCCTTTCCTTTCTCCTCTTGGCCTCCAGGTTTTGAATGATGTCACATTATTGCTTCTTTTGGATAATTTCCACCATTGGATAATTCTTCTATCTGCAAGTACACAGACGTGCCGTTATCTGAGTCCTTCATGATAACATCACACCTGTCTTCCAAATCTCCCTCTGAGGCAAGCAAGTCTTCTTATCTCCATTTTCTTGAAGGGATGATGAGACAGAAGTCTAGGATCTCAGACTCATTCAGACACCCCAACTCAAAGTAAGAATATCTGAATCAGCTAAATATTAGATTAAAGTCCAGATTTTAAAGTGTGCTTTGGCATGTAGAAGGGGAACCCCCCCCCAAAACATTGTTCTATTTTTTCCCCTCTTACTTTGGGGAGGTTTTGTGCCCATCTTGAATGAAAAACAAGAAGGTCTGGAAACACAAATATCTCTCCAGAACTGAAATCCCACTTCTCGCACATTTATACTAATGACACATCTGTTATAATACATACCACAACGAGTCTAGCCTCAGTTGAATACAAATAATTAATATGAATAATACATGGAAATTTTCCTATTTCTTAAGTTCTAGCTGTGCTGTGTGGTCTACAAATAAAGAAAATGATCCTGACCATGTTCCAGCCGGTTTGGACAGTAACGTAAGTAGTCATCAGAGTTCAAACATGTAATGTTGGCTGGTGGCACATTCTCCAGGAATCGTGGTATACTTTTGAAAGGAGTTTTGAGGCTGTTGTTGGAAAGCTTTAAGGAAGAAGTGAGTTTTTGAAAATAATGTAAATCAGTAAACTGAAGATGAATAGCCTGGTATAAGAAGACGCAAGTTCCTTGGGGTATACATGCGATACACTTTCATATTGTGTGTGAGATGTATCTAAGAGATTATGAATTACATGCAAAAGCCAACCGGCATTTTTTTACTATTTAGAGGGGAAAAAAAAAAGCAAGCAAGGCCTGGATGATGTTGCCTAGAAGTGTGTACACTTGTTTATTTTCAAAAGTTGGCTGAGGGCTTGCAGGGAACAGCAGGGTAATGGAATATTCATGAAGCAAATGCCCTTCACTTAGCGGAGGGCAAAGGAAAGCAGATTGCTAAACCCCTTCAAACTTCCTGTGCAAGAAGCTCACGCTACAGAATAATGAAGCCTGTGTTTGCCACTCCGCAGCGCAGTCCTAACCTGGCACTGCTCATCTCTTTCACCTCTCTCTTCCCTTTTGACTCCTCCTTCTATTTTCAGGCACGGATCCCCACCGCTGCTGCGTGCTACCCCTTTGACCACAGCTACAGCGGCACAGACCTGCATAAGCGATCACAACCTCGCAGAAACCCTCCTGTTTTCCCCCAGAGCCAGCCTGGGAGGATGAAAAGCACCAAGCTGCTGCTGCGAGCGTGGTCCTCACCTGTCAATGCCTGAGCACAGTGGGGGTCGGCAAGTGCCCATCACCTGCTAGCCCAGAGACGCAAGCCGGTTTTCACTTTGTTTCATGGGTTTACACTGGGACAACTGGAATGAAACTCTGTCTCCATTATCAGGGGATACAGACAGACTTCAGGGCTCAAGCAGTCGGCCTCCCACTGTACAGAAGGTGCCAGCCATTTTCAGCCCCACAACTTCACAGCATCTTGAACACCAGAAAAATACCCCAGCACTCCAGCACCCCAGCACCCCAGCATCCCAGCACAGGCAGGCACAATGAGACACCCGCTGCAGGAACGGTGCCTGTCGTGACTAACAAAAGCAGGAGCGGGGGCGATGCCCTGCCCTCGCGCGGGCTCCCGCACCCGTGCTGGCTCAGCGTGGCCAAGCGCAACGTGCTGCTGCTGGGCATGCAGGCCGCGATTGTTCGTCCTCGGCTGGCCAGATTGGTGTCAGCTGCCCGCGGCTCTGGGCGGCCGTCCCCCGGGACCCCGTGGACAGAGGCGGCCAGTGCACAAAACCAGCAGGCACGAAGCAGCAGGTGGCCCCCGCGGAGGTAATCAGGATCACATTCAACGGGGGAGCTGGCTCAATTTTCAGCCCCGTGTCTGCCGAGGGGCCTGGAGCTGCCTTGTTAATGCTGCAGGGAACACGTGGGACACATTGACTGCATTAATTGTCCCCACTCATTCAGCGGTGGATGAATTATAATGTTACCACTCCAGGGTAAAGCAAACACCTATCATAACAATCATGTCATTAGTGTGCAGATGCCGGCTGCTCTGCTTAACCTTTTGTATCTTTTTTTTTTTTGTGGCATGCAATAAGAATATTTTTTATTGTTTTTCATATAATTGATTTTTAGGTTGCAAGTGTTGCTAAACCTTGAAACAAGCGCAGCCGCATTACTCAACAGCTAGGAATAAGCGCACAGACTGGCAAAGCACAGATTAAAGTTCCTTTAGAGAGAAACAGGGAGGCTTTAAAAGTTTATGTTTGCAGTTTGGTTTATCCGTTTCAGTGTGACTGACACGCTCATTATTCACATAACAAGAGCTCTAAAAAGACTAATGGTCCTTAAAAAATATAACAGTCTTAGAAATGCTTCTAATTTAACTACAGCTACTAGTGACCAAAGATTATATATGCACACCCAGACAAATGCTGCATTCTGTTTGAAGATTAAACTATTCCCATCTCTGCAGAAAATCTTTTTGCTTGCTGTTATGTACATGTACACACATATATGGAGAGAGAGCAGACATGCACACATATATATACACACACTGTACATATGTATGCACGTATGTATATGGACATTCCTTTTTATCTATGAAACTTCATATTAATTTAATATTAGTATGTACGTTAATAAAATACTACATTGTCTTCAAGTTGCGTTTACTCACATGTGCACCACAAAGCTTCTCTGAATGTTACAACATCATTATCCTGCAATTAATCATCCTGAACTGGTGCCATGTTCTCATTTCTCTTTAGTCGATCTCTGTTCTGCGTTTAGTGGGTATTCTTAAATGGCACCACCAGGTGTGCTTGGAACTTCCCACTGCACGTTCCTGAGGTGCTCAAGTGCTCTTTCATTTGTTACCCGTAATCCCTTTCCTTGTGAGATTTGCAAGCAGAGAACCCACTCCCACCAGCCCTTGTGAATGCTGTTAACCATTGTTTATCTAAACACTCAAGAAAGCAAAACTGGCAGGTTGTGAAAGGGGTTTGCATAGTTTGGCACTTGGCCTTGACTCTTCATGATGTCTGTTAAAACATACAGATCCCTTATGCTTGTGTAGAGCACTGCTGGAGCCAGCAGCCTTGTGTCACTTTTTGTTAAAGCTACTGATATGTATTACAACACCATATAGAAGTTAACTGTTCATTCATCTTCCATACGTGAGCTTCAGCATGCATTCTTTACGAAGGTGGAAAGGAGATGTTCCCCCACATCCTCTCTGCCCTCTCCCATCACTTCTTCATGCCTCCTTCGTTAGGAAATGAACTGGGGTCCCAGGCTTGCAGACGTTTATCAGTCAAATCCTTGATGTTATCCCGCTGCAAATAAGCTCGGGAGGTTCAATGGAAAGCCAAGCTTGCAAACAAAATTTTGAGTAATTTGCACCTAAAACCATGGTTCAAGAGGTGGGAGATGTGCATAGAGAATATTGGTGCACTATTTGTAGATGTACAAATGTAGAGTTGCATTATTCATTGTTTGACATTATTATTGAGAGTTGGGTTTAGAATGAGATCTAACAGTAGACATGGTCTCATAAAGGAAGAACAGGGAAGGGGGGAGGAATGATAGAGTAGTATCAACACAACTACTTGTACTAAATACATGTAAATCTATAGCACGAGTAAGTGCATGGCAGGATGAGGTTAAGGATGAGGTTAAAGTTTTATGGTTATTGTTTCGGTGTTTTTTAAAATCATTAGATGCCTTAGCTGACTAATTTTGTGTAGGTGCTTGTGGTTTGTGAAATGGAGAAGCCATTTAAAATGGTTTAGTCACATTTTAGCCTTAAACAAGTATTTAATTTTTACATATGCATGTAAAACCATGTTGTTTATTGGTATTTCCACTGAAAATTGCTGTGATTCAGCTCTTTTGGATGCATTTCAAAAGTGTAAAGTGAATTTATGTTCCATAATCAGTAGAAGGTGTATTTCCCTGAAATCAAAGAAGTTGTTTTTTATTATGATGGTGGATTCATCTAAGAATATAATACCATTTTCTGGTATGCTATATTTCTACAAAACCAGAACACAGTCTTACATAGCCCTTATAATGCTATATACAAATACATTAAACAGTATAATCTTTTTTCCATACTTCCCCTTTAGATTGTTTGTGAATGGGAGAATTCATCTTTCAGACTTTCATTTGCTTTATGTGTGCAAGTACACACTGTCAGACTAAAAGCTCTGCAGTTTCTGAAAAGTGTTTTTATGAACAAAATAAAAACCTGCAATTGTATCTTGTTTGATCATTTTTTTTCCCTCCAAATAATATTTATGGTATGTTTTTTCAAGCACACGTATTTGGTTGATCAAAACCAAACAATGTTATTCAGTGGCAGTTGGGTGTCTGTGCATGTGTTTTTCCGCACAAGTAACCTAGGCTAAAATCAAATTTAACCAGACGTTTTTTCCCCTAGTCTCCAAAAAAATTACTGTAAAAATAAACCCATATGAAAATGAGCTCTTGTATGTAAAATATTTTCCCACACATTGCTGCTGCTGAATGTTTTTACTTAGCTTGCTGAAAATGGTATGTCTGCACAAATAATGAATGTGTGCTGCCGTCACATCCATTCTCACATTTTCCTATTTGAAAAATATGTGTACAGTATGGACATGCTATACATTGGGAAATAAGTCCTCTTTTTTTGATTACAAAATATTCTACTGTAAATTAGTAAAATGTTTGCTGATAATTTGACCCGCTGCAATATATTGAAGTTTGATTACCAATTTTTAAACTTATAAGTATGTGTGTTATTTGCTAGCATATGTGCGCATATTTATAAACATTAAAGCAGCATGATATTTTGGATTGTATATATGGACATAATAACACTTAATAGATTGTTAGGCACATTTATCATTTACCAAATATTTTTGCTAATCCCTGGATGATAATGAAAAATAAAAATCTAACCTAAAGATGACTTGTGTTACAGTTTGCTGTAACAGTTGCTGTAAGAATATTATTCAGACATGAAAACCACTTATTGGGAGAAGTTCACGAGTAAATAAGCTTATAAACTTAAATGCTGATTTATACTAGCTGAGGTTCTGCTCTCTAGAACATTTTTCTTTTCCTTAGTAGTCATGGATTGTTTTATACCCAAATAACTGGATAATTAAAATAGCTTATAGTTCCCCATATAATATCCATTATTATATTAACAACAGCGTTGTAATGGTTTAAGAAACATAAAATTAAATTCAGGGCTGTTTTCTTAAACCCCTCATAAATATTTTAGAAGTTAATTAGGAGACTACAGGTATGAACAGACCAAGATTTATTCATAATTAAAAATCAGATATCACATGTCACCTCTTCTGATAGAGAAAAACCTTTAATTGCCTGTAATTAGGCGATTGTCCCTATAGTTTGCTAAAGTGGCTTGAATTGGAATGAACTTGGTAGAAAGACATATTCGTGGTAATAAGCTAAGTCTCCTACATTTTCTTTGTTCAGTGTTTTTTTTTTACATGTTGGTACAGAATATGGTAGAAATAGTAAAATAAGCATAGCTTACTTACTGATACATTAAATCACAGGAAATACCTTTCTGTATAATTTGATATAATTTGGCATCTGACCTTTATCTAATGCCTCATAACTTTTCATGCCAATTATTTTGTCTTCCTTTACCAAAATGTGAACAAAAAACTGAGCTCATGAATGACAATATATTCATTCAGCAGACCTAAGATATATTTTTCCAAAGTTGTAATTAGCATTCAATTTTTTACAATGTGGAAATGAAGCAAAGGAAAATAGATTTTCCAGACCCCAAATTCTTGGGGGAAATTACTGATCAAAACAAGCACCAGAAACTTTGTTGCTCAGGTATCTGACCCTGAAGTATGGTGTATGATATGCTTGCATGGTCTAGAGCCCTTCCCAGAAGGTATGGTGCTGGCTAAAATTTTAAAATCTGCTTTCTTTAAGGCAGGTATTTACATATAAGCATCTAAATATAAATGGCTTAATTTCCTGCAGTATGAACATCTACAAATTTTGCCAAACTCAGTAAGGACTACATATGCCGTTTGATAGTTAAGACAGTTTTAGCGTGGTTTCTATGTCCTGTAAAGACTTGCACACGTGCTTTACCTGGCATACAGACTGCCTTTGAAGTGACTGGAACTTCTCACAGAGTGCAGAGTTAAGTCTGCAGAAGTTATTGCTGTGTTCAAGCCAAGGGTCTGACTCTGGAATATTCTTGCCCTTATGCTTACTAAGTGCCTTTCTAATCAATATGATATTTCATTTTGGTTAGAAATTCCCAGCTACAAACCTAATTGGACTTGACTCACCCTGTATCATCAAGCATGCAACTCTCAGCTCACAGCCATGCTGAGCCATGTCCTTCTTGGACACGGTTTGCCAAATGCTGGCTCTCACAATATGTCTGCACTGGCATGTGCCTGGTCCCTCACAACTAAGTAATAAAGCAAAGTATTAGTTATTTAGGACAAAAACATTCCAAGGTATTTCACATCCTTCAGTTAATCAGACTTCTGTTCAGGTTCAAGTCAGCCATTAGACTTTCTTTGGAGTCCTCCTTCTTTCTCATATCTATCTAATCGATCTACTTATAAATACACACACACATATACATATATGTACACTGTTGCCTATACAGCTTCTGGATAATGACCCTTCTGCCCTTCCTAATACTCTTTATCTGTTTACTTTCATTTGGCCTCCAGGGTTTATCATCTAGGCTGTTGTCTATGCCCTGGATTTGTCTTCTGGGTTTTTTTTGTTGTTTTTTTTTTTTTTTTTTTTTTTTTTTTTTTTCATTTGCCCTTTGTAGCTCTTGTGACTTTGGCTCTTTTGTACTACAGATCTTTAACATTTGTTATTTAGCACTGGCAAAGACTTTGAAACTAGGCCAGACTGGATGTCCAGTGCACATGGTTGCTAGCAGCATCAAAGGACTGTACTGAATGTCGTAGGTAATTTCTAGTCCCGTGTTTTTAAGTTTCTGTTTTTTTAACTCTGGAGACAGGATTCTTGAAACCTGCAGCTCACCCCTCTATATTAGCAGTGTGTGCTGCAATGTCCTTGCCTTCATTTGTCATGTTGCTTTCCAGCTGGCATTTCTTATCACCCTTCGGCAATACAGGAATACTAAAAATCCTGTTAAGGTGCAGTTGCTAAACGGTAATGCTGCCTTCCAACTGTGGCTTTCCTAAGTTGTTCAGAAAATTATTACATCTCAGTTATTTAGATTATTTGTATCTGTTACAGGTATGTCTCGGAGATAGTGAGAAACACACTAACAGGTTAATTTCTAAGGTGTTTCCAGCCACCTTCCCTACTTGCTACAGCCCAGTCTTGGAGTTCCTTAAGACCCGTCTCAGCAGAACCAGAGATGCTTAAGCAGATATTTCAGGATAGTCTATGTTAACTTTAAAGATACTTATTGTGATATTAATGAATTATTTTGTCTTGACAACAAATTCTCTTTTACAGGTGGGATATGTCTCAGCCTAATTTTAGCCATCTAACAGTGGGACATCCAATTTCAAGTGTAGGCTTCTTTTGTAGTCACTGCAGGGAGAAGCACACATACATTTTGGAGGCAATTCATTCCACCTATTTTAGATGCTTATTTTGAGGATAAATTGCCCTCTACAGGTTTGTTGCTCCTTGCAGTGACATTAAATGTAGCCTAGCTGACCAGCTTAGACTGGATGCTTAATTTTTCCATGGCTAAAAGTAAGTGAAATTAATCCAACTTTAGTTTTGTCACATCTGTAGAACTGAATTTTATTGACAGCCTATTAGACAGTGCTCCGAACTAAAGTACAGGTCAGATTCTGTATTTCTTATTACACTTATTGTAGGCAAAATTTGACCTGCATGTCCAAAGCTAAAATTAAGATTCTTAATTAGTCCTTCCCATAAGTATTTGAAATCCAGATATAGCAAGTTACCATCTCTAGATAAAAGAAACAGACACTGTACTGAGGAAACTGGAGACATGGTCCAGTGTGTGTACTGTATGTACACATGTGCACAAACATATATTTTTGTACAAATACATGCAGATGCATACTCACACACATACAGACTTATAGCCCAGTTCTGCAGATAGTGTTGTAGGTTAAATGTGTGTATGCATGGCATGAGTAAAGGCAAATGTCTGGACAGCTTAGTGAAAAGAAATAAGGGCCATGAAGCCATTAAACTTTACGAACCAAATATTAGTTTGCCTTAAATCAAAAAATACCGTTGACGGTCTTCCAACAGAGTCTAATATTCTGTATTTCACAACATATTACGATCAGTCATAGAACACCTGCAAAGAGTTAGTCCGGTCATGAATAAGTTGCCAGTATTTTATGAACATCAAGATTGGTGAATGGTTAGGCATTAAACCTTTAGAAACATTTAAAGGAGACTGACAAGAACCTGTGGACTAATATATGATTTACATGTGTTATGTAGGACATCTTCACTCTGTTGTGCCCTAATCAGTGTGGAGATGATAATGAAAACTGGAACAGAATTTTATTTAAGAGAAAGGAAAGACAACAAGCCAGTTTTGAATGGAAAGCTCTTCTTTTGAAACCCTGAGCCCATTGTCTCTGTCAGATAGGAGTCATGACTGATTACATTATGGTTAAGCCTAAGTAGCATTTTGAGGGACTTAGCCTAGAGTTGAGATGACCTTGGCAAACGGGCCTACAGGTGCTACCTTCAGCACTGCTATAACCTACCACCAGGAGCGTGTTGGGCCCTGTGTGCTCAGGCACACTCTAATGGGCCATTAAAGTGTGCTTTGTCACTTAAATATGCCCAGAGACAATGTGGACTGGCTGCTCACAGGCTGTGGGTG
>VYZW01045652.1:90449-113687 GCA_013401315.1 Balaeniceps rex
TTTATATGCACATTATTCATAAATCCAACTGGAGTGAAAATCCTCATATTTGAGGAAGAGTAAGAGGAAGAGGAAGATGTCTTTCAGGATTTGATTGTTCTAATGCTTTGACTTTTATTCTGAATTTAACAGGATTTTAATAGATTTCAATGCGAAAGAAATAATGAATTTTTCAGTGCCCATATGATATGCTGTGTTTCTTTATATGAGCCATATTCTGTTTAATGGGAAGATTTCTGGGCTATGATCACCCATAATATCTGTTTCATTAATATCATCTTTATAGAAATACACAGGGATACTGGTGCAGTATTTGTTTTTCCATCTCCCCAACAAAAGCGCGCAATGACTTTACGCGGTGTTTTTAAATAAGGACCAAACCATGGTGCAAGTCTGTAAGCCACAATTCTGTGTTTTATCGGAAGACAAGGTATGAAAGGGTAAGTCAGCTTTTAAGGAATTTCTGCAATCTGTAGGCCAGTATAAAAAAGGCAGTGATAATAATGATCTTTTTTAAATAATTCCTCATATCCTTAAGCACATTATGGAAATTTATAGTACACATCAGATGTCTCTGTGTGTGTGTGGGGATGTGCATGTACGTGCATGTATGGGTATGTGAGAGTGAAAGAGGTTTCCAGCCATCTTTGCATGTCTGCATCTGTAACTGAACTGAAATGATGAAGCAATTTGTAGTGGTGTCAGTAACTCCTCGGGGGATGCTCACTGAACGCATGTCATTAGGTGCCACACAATTTGCTTGGCTTGTTGCTCACTCTGTGACACCAGTTCGTGATATGTTCTTAAAGATTATAACATTCTGCTCTTTAATTTTAGAGGTATTAATGTTTGGTTAATCTTAACTAATCCCAGATATTCCACCATTCCCATCCTACCACTGGCTGCTCAGCAATCAAAAAAACTTTTTTGCTCTTTGCCAGACTGTTCTTACTGATCTGTTGCCATGATTATATTAGTCAGTAACATGTACCAGAGGAGAATACGGTGGTGGGGCAAGGCTCATTGCCCACTTAAGTATTCCTAACTTTTCACCATGAAAAAGTAAATATAGTATGAGACTAGGGGATTGACTTCCAATTTGAACCACCACATACGCACAGGCTTACTGTGTGTATAGTAGCCGTTTGTCTAGCACTTTTGGACACTTGGACATTTGGTAATTACTACCCAAGAAGTCAGCTTTACAGAAAAGGATCTAGGGGGTCCTGGTGGATAAGCTGAATATGAGCAAGCAACGTGCCATTGCAGCAATGAAGGGCAAGGGCATCCTGGGCTGCATTAGCTATGTTCTTACCTAGCCACAGGTGGAAGAAATGATCTTTCACCTCTATCTGGCACTTGTGAAATACTGTGCCCAATTTTGGGCTTCCCAGTATGCATACGAAGTCCCATGAGCAGCCCCCGAGCTGGTTAGGGGCTGGAGCACACGCCATATGAAGAGAGGCTGGGACAGTTGAGTCTGTTCATCCTGCAGAAGAGAAGGTTTCGGGGGATCTAATTGTTGTCTACAGCTACCCAACAAGAGAGCAGACAGAGCCAAAACTCTTCCTAGAAGTGTGCAGGGATAGGACAAGAGGCAACAGACACTGTTTGAAACACAAAAAAATCTGAAAATTCTTTATATAAGAACTTTTTTTGGATCAACCATGAGGTTGGTCAAACACTGGAAGAGGTTGCCCAGAGATGCTGTGGGATCAACGTCCTTGGAGGTGTTCAAGATTAAACTGGACTTATCCCTGTGCAACCTGATCTGAATAGATCTCCTCTGAGTGGAAGGTGGGTCCAGAGAGCTCTTGAGGTCCCTTCTGATCTACATGGTTGTGTGATGGCCTGATTCAATAACTGGGTCCCTTCTTACCCATGTCCCCCATGTGCAGTTCCATGCAGTATCCTTCAGCTGCAAAAATGAGACTAACATATGGCAGAAGTAGCTATAGACTGGGAGTTAGGCTATACATTAAATTCTCACAAGCAGTGTGGAATGCAGGTCTCCTGTGTCTTATATGGCACTTTAACTACTGGGCTCTTGGATAAAAGGAGGGAACCATCTCCCTCCTTCTGGGATCTGGCTCTTTGCTTCATTTGCTTTTATATGCAGTGCCTCTAAATGAAGTGTTCTGTTCTCGATTGACCCAAACACTTTTTTCTTTTTTTTTCATTTCTTCAAGAAGAAACAAAACCTGTTTAATTTAGTTCAGGCTGAGCCAACTTTTTTTAAAAAATGCTTTGGTTTGGCAGCTGCCTGTGAGTGATTCTCACTGCCCTTAAGAAGCAATAGAAAGTTCAGTGGCTTCCTTCCCAATCTATGGGCCAAGACAGTGGCCAGGAAAGATTGTTTTACAGCTTTAGACTCCGGCCCAGGGGCTGAATTTCAGTCCAGCTTATCCTCTACTTCATGCTCACATTACATCCAATCTTTACAATCTTTTTTATAGAGAGAAAACCATCCAAAAATATTTAAAAAGATTAAAGTAAAAATCACCATTGGCAGCCTACTTAGCACTTAAATAGCAATCTCCCTCCTTTGATTGTTTTATGCAATAAAGAAAAACAAATAGAGAGTAAATAAGACACAATTTCTAAGTGAATTCCAGACTTCTAGCTGTTCATAAGTTTTCCAAGAACAGTCTAGAAAATTCTAACTATGTTTTTTTTTCTGTGTAAAATTATAGAAATGGCAGTTCCAACATGAATATACACCAGTATTCAAAGAGCAACAACCAGCACTCTTCTTTTCTCCAAATTGCTTCTATACCAACAAATAGCTTTCTGTTATAGGTGAGCCGCTAGGAGAAGGACCTATAACATGGCCCATAATAATAATAATCATCATCATCATCATCATCATCATCATCATCATCATCAATAGTAAATGTTTTAGAAAACAAGAATTAGAGGCCAAATTAAAACAGTAGAAAAAGCGTGCTACATGGACATGTGCTTGGATGGGAATTGGAGAGTATCTGTTTCCTGTGGTCTCAGCTGCCACAGAAGAAAGCCAAGCAACTCCATACTCCATTTCTGGCAGCTCAAGACCACTGATTTTACTTTCAANGAGAGTGAAA
Source organism: Balaeniceps rex (assembly GCA_013401315.1). Lineage (NCBI taxonomy): Eukaryota > Metazoa > Chordata > Aves > Pelecaniformes > Balaenicipitidae > Balaeniceps > Balaeniceps rex. The sequence goes on from VYZW01045652.1 coordinate 93,536, forward strand.
GAGGTTTCCAGCCATCTTTGCATGTCTGCATCTGTAACTGAACTGAAATGATGAAGCAATTTGTAGTGGTGTCAGTAACTCCTCGGGGGATGCTCACTGAACGCATGTCATTAGGTGCCACACAATTTGCTTGGCTTGTTGCTCACTCTGTGACACCAGTTCGTGATATGTTCTTAAAGATTATAACATTCTGCTCTTTAATTTTAGAGGTATTAATGTTTGGTTAATCTTAACTAATCCCAGATATTCCACCATTCCCATCCTACCACTGGCTGCTCAGCAATCAAAAAAACTTTTTTGCTCTTTGCCAGACTGTTCTTACTGATCTGTTGCCATGATTATATTAGTCAGTAACATGTACCAGAGGAGAATACGGTGGTGGGGCAAGGCTCATTGCCCACTTAAGTATTCCTAACTTTTCACCATGAAAAAGTAAATATAGTATGAGACTAGGGGATTGACTTCCAATTTGAACCACCACATACGCACAGGCTTACTGTGTGTATAGTAGCCGTTTGTCTAGCACTTTTGGACACTTGGACATTTGGTAATTACTACCCAAGAAGTCAGCTTTACAGAAAAGGATCTAGGGGGTCCTGGTGGATAAGCTGAATATGAGCAAGCAACGTGCCATTGCAGCAATGAAGGGCAAGGGCATCCTGGGCTGCATTAGCTATGTTCTTACCTAGCCACAGGTGGAAGAAATGATCTTTCACCTCTATCTGGCACTTGTGAAATACTGTGCCCAATTTTGGGCTTCCCAGTATGCATACGAAGTCCCATGAGCAGCCCCCGAGCTGGTTAGGGGCTGGAGCACACGCCATATGAAGAGAGGCTGGGACAGTTGAGTCTGTTCATCCTGCAGAAGAGAAGGTTTCGGGGGATCTAATTGTTGTCTACAGCTACCCAACAAGAGAGCAGACAGAGCCAAAACTCTTCCTAGAAGTGTGCAGGGATAGGACAAGAGGCAACAGACACTGTTTGAAACACAAAAAAATCTGAAAATTCTTTATATAAGAACTTTTTTTGGATCAACCATGAGGTTGGTCAAACACTGGAAGAGGTTGCCCAGAGATGCTGTGGGATCAACGTCCTTGGAGGTGTTCAAGATTAAACTGGACTTATCCCTGTGCAACCTGATCTGAATAGATCTCCTCTGAGTGGAAGGTGGGTCCAGAGAGCTCTTGAGGTCCCTTCTGATCTACATGGTTGTGTGATGGCCTGATTCAATAACTGGGTCCCTTCTTACCCATGTCCCCCATGTGCAGTTCCATGCAGTATCCTTCAGCTGCAAAAATGAGACTAACATATGGCAGAAGTAGCTATAGACTGGGAGTTAGGCTATACATTAAATTCTCACAAGCAGTGTGGAATGCAGGTCTCCTGTGTCTTATATGGCACTTTAACTACTGGGCTCTTGGATAAAAGGAGGGAACCATCTCCCTCCTTCTGGGATCTGGCTCTTTGCTTCATTTGCTTTTATATGCAGTGCCTCTAAATGAAGTGTTCTGTTCTCGATTGACCCAAACACTTTTTTCTTTTTTTTTCATTTCTTCAAGAAGAAACAAAACCTGTTTAATTTAGTTCAGGCTGAGCCAACTTTTTTTAAAAAATGCTTTGGTTTGGCAGCTGCCTGTGAGTGATTCTCACTGCCCTTAAGAAGCAATAGAAAGTTCAGTGGCTTCCTTCCCAATCTATGGGCCAAGACAGTGGCCAGGAAAGATTGTTTTACAGCTTTAGACTCCGGCCCAGGGGCTGAATTTCAGTCCAGCTTATCCTCTACTTCATGCTCACATTACATCCAATCTTTACAATCTTTTTTATAGAGAGAAAACCATCCAAAAATATTTAAAAAGATTAAAGTAAAAATCACCATTGGCAGCCTACTTAGCACTTAAATAGCAATCTCCCTCCTTTGATTGTTTTATGCAATAAAGAAAAACAAATAGAGAGTAAATAAGACACAATTTCTAAGTGAATTCCAGACTTCTAGCTGTTCATAAGTTTTCCAAGAACAGTCTAGAAAATTCTAACTATGTTTTTTTTTCTGTGTAAAATTATAGAAATGGCAGTTCCAACATGAATATACACCAGTATTCAAAGAGCAACAACCAGCACTCTTCTTTTCTCCAAATTGCTTCTATACCAACAAATAGCTTTCTGTTATAGGTGAGCCGCTAGGAGAAGGACCTATAACATGGCCCATAATAATAATAATCATCATCATCATCATCATCATCATCATCATCATCATCAATAGTAAATGTTTTAGAAAACAAGAATTAGAGGCCAAATTAAAACAGTAGAAAAAGCGTGCTACATGGACATGTGCTTGGATGGGAATTGGAGAGTATCTGTTTCCTGTGGTCTCAGCTGCCACAGAAGAAAGCCAAGCAACTCCATACTCCATTTCTGGCAGCTCAAGACCACTGATTTTACTTTCAAAAAAGATGTAGCAAGGATGCATTGAGCAAAACTCCTTTTGGGGAAGATGACAAATAGATGTATATGAGAGTATGTGGCTCCTCTGCCCTCATACAAGTACTGGGCCTGAGGTGCACCTTCACTGCTTCCAAACTGAGCTTTGAACCTGGTACAGTGGAACCTAACCTAGCAGTAATGGGGATTAGAAAGGCTTCAAGCCTGGCACTTTAAGAGTCTAATTTGATGTAGCACAAATTATGCAACAGCTGAGGAACGTACAGGTAGCAGGGGGAGTGGCTGAGTTGCGAGGACACCATTATGTCCTGACACAGCTCTGCATATCAAGATATCGTGAGGTATCTGCATAAAAAACTACCAAGAGCTCCTTGGTGAGTCCTAGGCACAAGTGAATCAGAGGGATTTTGGGCAGGCTTCAGTACAGCAAACTGAAGCAAACCTTCTGATGGAGCTGTTTGCAATAGCAATGGAAATGCAATCTCCATGTGCTGAAGGAACAGAGTTTTCAAACACTTCCATTCTTATGACTACTAATATCTCCTTGGACAAGTAAACCACTTCTCATCAGTTTCCACAACTGCAAAAGGCAAATGAGGATACTTATCTTCCTTGCAAGAGTTTTTGAGGTCTGCACGTGTAAAGAATTTCATAAGTGGGGGTGTTGCATTGCATAATATTGCCTTTTATGGCTACAGAAGGGCATTTGATTCTGGTAGATTTTGGTATTATGTTTAGGTAAAATACATCCTTGATGAACTAGAGCTAACTTTAAAAATAAATAAGTAAAAAAAAAAAGAGAAAAATGAAAAAAAAAATCTTTTCCTTCTATTCATTCATTTTATGTTAAGAATTTATGTTATTATAATCAATTTCCCCCACTTTCTTCCACGAGAAACCCACCTGAACCTTCTGATTTCACAGATGGCGAGAGCCACTTTGACTGGAATAAATTTTGTAGAAATTTTTCCAGTGATGTCGTAAGCTTTCTTTTATTCTGTTTCTTCTAAGGATGCTATAATTCTGTGGACCTTTCATGGGAAACTGCTGGGTACTTTCCCATTCCTGCCACATACCAGACTTGGGAATATGAGCAAAGAGTGGTGTTGTCTCTTTGCATCAGTTCACACCACCATAAAGAGGCCATCAGTAATGCGAGACTCTAACTAATATGAAATATTTCATTTATAATTACCAGTATTAAACATGTTTTTCTAAATTTTGTGTTTATGGTGATTAATTATTTAGCAATTGCACGAAGTCTGAATATTTGTGTAAAATGGGTTTAACCTTTAAAAGTACTGAACACTGTGCCAAGCATATAATCAGAATTTGAAAAGTGGGAAAGATCTAGCAGGAGAGCATTTTTGTATGTGCCTAACTTTGAGTACCTAAGCTTGCACTTCTGTGCTTGCCTGGGCTGGGACCCTGGCGCTCAGCACCTTGCTAGATCAAGACTTCAAGAAGCACAGATTACCATTAATCCCTTCCTACTAGGAAGGACACCATGTCCCAGCTGCGGCTCTACAGCACGCTCTGCCTGGCTAAACCTGTCCTGCCAAACAACTCGAGGCTGTGAAGATATTTGGCTGAACAACAGAAAGCTCACACCTGCTTTTCTTCATGGCCGTAACGTATTTTGGCGCTGCCAGTCTGGCGCCAGGGCTTCCTGCAGCCCCTCTATCTGTCTTTGCATTTTCCCACTGAGGGGAAAGTGTGAAGCAGGCTCCGTAGGAGCTGCAGCAGGCTGCAGCCCCGGTGCAGCCCCGGCCAAGCTGGAGGAGGCTCGGCTGCCAATCACCCCTCTCTTTAAGCTATGTTACCCTTGTTCAATAGAGGTAATGGGTCCAGTGGGCAAGTAATAGGTCTGGTGGGTCTATTACACATTTTTATTGAAAAGCAAAATAAATAGCCCCGTAAAACTCACACACTGCCCCAGGGCTGCAATAATTTATGCACCTTCTTACACCTTCTTTTTCCTTCTTTTCCTCTTTGCTGTTTCAGAGTTGCTCAAGTGAACTTTTCCAGCGTGGCAGGTAAGAGTTTTTGTAAATTCATCACCAATCGTTTGAATAAGGCAGTATTCAAAAATACTGCATGTCATGTAGAGAACTGTGGCAGGCCTTTACTACTTGATTATACACATGTGTAGTACCAAAGGAGATCACATTTTACTCAGCCAAACTTGTTTAATAGAAAGGGCATAAAAATCAAAGTATGTGTACTATCAGGTTTGTTTTTCAGACAGAATGTGTTTTTCCACAAAACTAAGGAAAGGGTAATTTACCACTCGAACAAGCTGGGAAAAAGGAGAACATTCTTCCCTAAACAGCAACAATTATGTATTTGGCAGGCAGTAGTAAAAACAATTCTGCTTCCCTTCTTAGCCCATAGTAAAACTGTACCTGGGACTGATTAGAGAACAACTGGAGAGGTGCTGCTTTTTTTTCCAAGGTCTACCAATGAATTTTTCTTCTTTTTTTTTGGTTATGAACACGTTTTACCAGAATTAAGACTGTACCACCTCCTTTGTGGTTGGCTCCCACTTATTCTTCATTTGTACAAATACAGATTTCTTATGAGTGGGGGAGAAGAAACCCCAATGTTGTTGGAAAGTCAGGATGATGAATCAAAGGATGTGATAAAGGAAATCATCCTGATGGGAATCCCTTGAGACATGCAGAAATACATGTTTTCTTGAGTATCGTAAGAGCGGTATTTTGAATTGTGCTTTGTCTTTTCCTATTCCAATCCTGACAATGCAGCAGGATATGAAAATGCTGCACCTTTAAATCCTAAAACCAGTTATGGACAAAATCTTAGTAAAGTAAGTGTAGCTTTCCTGTACCAAACCAAGCGACTCACTGCTTTGCTGCTCTGTCTCTGGAACCCGTTTCTTCACAAGAACATGGCTGTATTAAGCACCTTTGGAATAATCTGTGTTTGCAGGGAGGGAAAAAGTCTTAAGCTCCATCAGTTAGAGGGTAGCATATCCCCACGGGAAAGGGAATGGATATATTTTCTAAAACTCTTTGTTGACTTTTATCCCTATTGTTAACAATTTGGATAGTCTCATTACCAGGTGGCTGTTGTGCAGGATGATTTTATCTAAAGCAGCTGTTTTCCTTTTTTTTTTTCTTTTTTTACTTGTGAGACCAAAACAAAGGGAAAAAAATCAATTTTAAATAAATAAAAACCCCTTCCTAAATTCAATAGAACACTTTAGGCAGGGCACTTGAGGCAGATGTTGAGGAAAGAGGAAAACACAATCGCTTTATGATTTACTCCTTCCCCTCCCACAAAATTGTCATTAACACCTAAAAATTGGGAGACAATAATAATTATTTCAAACTGTGAAACAGTGAATAAAACTTTATAGAAAAGCTCCTGGTAGGATTAGTGCTCAGCTGGAAACTGAGACTGCCACATGGAGAATGCCACAGCATGACATGGATGAGTAAGGCACCAGTGAGGAAACTAAATAGGTATCCAGCACATGGGAAATAAAGGGAGAGCCCTGGGACTGTATCAGGTTAAGTTGTCTTGTGTGCTGTAGTTGGCTTCTGCTCATGCAGAAACAGTTTGGAATAGGCAACTAATGGTGGAAAGAAGAATAGTGGGCTATTAAAACAGACAGTGTTGAAAGCTGATTACTTGAGGTTAAACCAGAAGACAAAGATTAATAAAGCACAGAGCAAAGCTTTCTCAATGGTGTGATTTTTCTAAAGTGTTTCTTCTTCATATTTAATGTTGTGCCTGTGAAAGTAAACAAGCCAAGAATCCTGGAAGTTGACATGTCTCTTGTCTGCAGGACAGTGAGAGGGTGACTTGTAATGAACTGGCTTCCCTACCAGGCTTAGCCCTGAGAGATGCAAAAGGATACAGGTTGTTTTCAGCACTCCTGAATTCTACTCCAGGTCCCTTTTCCTAATGTTTCTTCTAGGCAACCCCCTTGTTTGGGGCCTTTTTCTGGCTATTTAAATGATCAGGAACCTCAGAGGCACCTTGCTTTCTCTGTTGGCAAGAAAGGTCCACAGTGGACCTTGGTGGAATTCAGGTGAGATGAATCTGTCCCCATGTCCCTGCACTCATCCAGCCCAGGGAGCCTTGGTGGAGACAGCGGCTAGGACCTGGGTTGGACTCTCAATGCATTAATGTGTGAGCACAGACTAAGCAATCCGATTACCTGTTGTGATTCTTTACAGGTCAGATTTCCTTCCATATGGAATAATGACTGTGCACCACTATTTGGGAACAGCAGTGAAGTTTAAGCAATAGCAGTGCTATAGGCAGGCAGAAGGAAGTCCCCCTAAGAACAGAGAACTTACAGATGGACTGGAAATTTTCAGGTCTAGTGTCTGGGTTTAATTTAATTTTTATGCTGTTGTTAGAGACAGCCTGGAGTTTCTCTAAAGAATAAGCGAAGATACTGTCCTTTTACACTCCCAGGAGTGTAATCTCAAAAAATGTCTTCACTGTTTTTCCAGTGGCTACAGCCTCCCATCACATTGTGTTACCCTGTATAGTGAGGACATCTGGGGGGGATTCAACCCTCTGGCTCCAAGTGAAATTGGTACTGGTTGTCTCTCACCTTCCACTCTTAAAAACACTTGACAATTTGACATTCTCACTGCTAAGTGGAACTGACAGAGGCTCATCAACAATAGGACATTGTTATTAGCCCTGGCAGAAATCATACCAACAGCCTTATGCGAAGTGATGACTTGCATTTACTTCCAGCAGGATGAATGCAATTGGGTGTCAAGTGTTCCCAGTGTATGACTAGGGAACGGTGAGGAAGTTACTTAAAGAACTTGTGTTCTTCCTGCTTCCATCTCCATCATCTTGGAAGTAGATTGCAAATTGTTTAAACCTTAAAATGCTGCAGAATAAATGTCTCATTATTACACTGTAGTTTGATATGGCTTGGAAAAAAACCCTAATATGCTCCAATGATTGTTTTCAGATGTTGGGCTTTATCAGGCCCAAGATGCTGGGCAAAAGATGAAGGCAAATTGTTAGTACCACTCTGCTTGCCAATAATTCTTTCTTGCTTGCTTTCTTCTTCCTTTCTTCCTTTTTTTTTTTTTTTTTTTAATCTGGTTGTATTAATGAGACTGGTTGCACACGCACACTGCACTGACCTTTCACGTTTAGGACAGGCATACAAACCCTGCCTTCACCAGTGATGGAAAACAATTCGGATCTGAAGGCTATAAAAGGCAAAGCTGAAATGAATTCTGACAACTCACAGCTGAATACTTCTTGCAGAGAAACAGCCATTCCTTTCCCCCTATCCCTGCCTCCCAGTTCTTTTTAAATGGTCCAGAATTGGCTGATTAATATCTGAGAGCTCCAGAACCTGAGACTATCAGGAATGGAAGGGGTTTATTGATGTCAGCTGAAGGTGCTCTCATCAGGTGAACGGAGGTGTGTTGACAGCCCTTGAGTGTGCGAGTGAGTGACATTCAAGTCCCGCATCCAACAGTGACCTTGGAGAAAAGTGTATGAAGAAATTAACGGAAGAATTTCAAGAGGGTTAGATTTCCATCCCTGTCATCTTATTTTGTGATACTCACTTAATAAATAAAGAGATAGATTAAATATTCTCCTCTCACTGCCCCGCTGTTGTGCAGACCTGTTGACAAAAATGAGTAATGTGACATTTGACTAAAAAATACTGAAAGAAAGTGGAGCCCACTCTACTTAAAAAGAATCATTATTGCACTGCATAAAATAAAATGCTGTAAAATAAAATGCTGTAAAAACCTTAACTTAGCTAGGGAAGGATTTACCTCTTCCTCTTTCCTAGCAGGAGGTTTTGTTGTCGCTGCTTTTAACTCCTCATTTACAATGCATTTCTCAAATAAGGGTAGATTAAAGGACATCTCAGTAAGAGGAAAACAGGAGCCAAAAAGACTCTTCTGAGGAAGAAGCCATCCACCCACAGGTTTGCTTCTGAATATGGCAATAGCAGCGAAGGCTGTGGGTAGGAAAGAGGGGATGAGGCCTCCAGTTTTGCCTTTTGCCAAGGCTGTAAGTCCCACTGGAGCTCACCAGGCTGGGGATCTGTGCCAGGAGATTCAGAAATGCAGAACCAGTAGGTTCTTCTTCATTTCCTTGGCATCCACCAGGAGAAGCTCGAGCTATGCAAACCCAAATAAACAGCTGAGGGAGCGCCTAACTGTTACCCACATTATCCTTTATTTTCCCTTGTTTTTAGCCGTGTGGTGCTGTAGGAAACACCTGCACGGGGCTCTGGTCTCTTTCTACCCAGCTGACTTTTTTCAACTGTGCACTGGCTTGGGGTCAGCCCTCGCGAGCAGGTGTTTTCCCTCAGAATAGCTTTCTTGTCTGAACCCGAGTGGATCACAAGGGCCGAACTTCACTGCCGAAGGTCACGGGTCAAACACGGCAGCACGGGGTCCCTTGGGTACTGTGCTTACCAGGTGTTTAATATTATCAGAGGTTATTTGCTGAAACTGTGATAGAGTGTTCTCAGCGATTCAAAATAAATTTAACGAGAACAGTTTTAAAAGCCCCCACATTAGAGGATGTCTGTTCAATGGACAGAGAGGTTAAAGTTAATTCGATCAGGCATGTGTACTTTCTCCAAAAAGGAACATATGCACTCAGCGGCTTGGCCCCATTTGTTGCAATTTTGGGTCTCATTTCCATTTGCAAGAAAGATAACTACTTGCACATGGAAGCAATAAATAAGAGAAGTCATTAAAATTTCTCTAATTTAGGGGGGAAAAAAAAAGTCTTAACGAAGTAATATCTTTGCCAGGGCAGACAGAAATGTAAATTAGAGATTGGAAGGAAACCTATTAAAGGAATTGCTATGTTACTAGTCTTTTTTAATCTAATGAATTTATGAATTGCCACTTGTTAGGTCACAGACTTTGTTAATTTCCTATGTGTTTAGTTAAGCAGAGAAAGTGTGGGGCAGGAGGAGGGAGGGGTGAAAGGAAAATGCTTGTGAACAATGAACCTGAGCAAATATTTTCGTACAATGTGTTAAGGCTATTAGGTTCAAAATTTTTGAATAAAACCAGCTACATTTAGAAAATCTGAGAAAGATTGGTCAGCACATCTACTAAACAGGATGATATACATTTCTAAAACTTTTCCTGTGTTTATTTTTTTCACTTTCACAAACGTATGCCCTTTAAAGGTGTAAAGGATTAAAAGGTCATGACATTTACTGAATAATTTTATTAAAAGCAAGAAAAATTTTAAGAAAACAGTGTCATATTATGGTGCCAATTTACTAGTCACATGTCCATGGACAACAGTGTCAAAAGTTATAGCTAATCTGATACATCTTGGGCTTTCTTTGGTCCAAAGCCTGAAGAAGAATTTTCATTCTCTCTTTTCCTGTGGATCACAGAAGCTAAAAAATGATGCTGCACCTTGGTTCTCCTTTTACTGCTGGTTAGGATCTGGGTTGCTGCTGAAGTGCACTAGGAAATGTTGATCTGTGAACGCACTTTGATGAATGTTGAAATGGGATTCTCAAGTGTCTCAGTACCTAAAGGTGGGAATTTTTTCAAGCTTTTTTTGAAAAGCCAGACTTTATTACTGAGGATGTGACAGATGAGTATAAACACAAAAAATAACAGAGCAAGCAAAGTGAAATAAAGCCCTGTTATCTTTCATACGAGTATTCAACAATGGGAGGCCAATTAGTGTTCTGTGCAGTGGATGGCATTTTGCAATCCTATGCTACCAAATACACTGAAACGGTAATGGAATGGTCCTACTTCCATCACTCATTGCAGGCCTTCCCGTGTTACCCTGTCCTGACATACAAAGAGTGAACGAATGATACCAATTCAGTGGCTTTTTAAAGCATATGACTTAGAGATAGTAGTGCATCAGCAATTGCTCCGTTAAACATTCAGCAGAAACCCTTCCCAGCCAGGCAGATGAGTGAGCAGCATACTGAACCTGCCTGCGTCGGCCCTGGGTGGCTGTGATTTCCTTCATTTGTGGAGGCAACCAGGTATTCAAAGCAATTTCTGAATGGGCTGGATTCTTGGTGGTTAATGAAAAATGTTCAAATAGCAACCTGTTGGGGTACCAAGTGTCTACTTTCTCATCTTTGGGAGCTGGAGCGAATTAACTGTAACAGTATCCCCTCTGAATGGGCCAGTGAATATAGACTGAAAAATAAGTTACACGCATGTGCGTGCATGCACGAGCACACACACCCACCCAGAAATTCAAACCAAACCTTGATGAGTTTTGATAAGCTCCCCACTGCACTTTGCTTCAGTGTAAATCTGTGCTCCTGTGTGATGCTTCTGGCTCCACTTAGAGCTCTCAAGTACAAAAAAAAAAAAACAACCCAAATCCAAAACAAAGGCTGTTTTTGTTGCATTTCTGGCATAAAAGGAAATAGAAACGAATGGAAATCTAACTAAAATGTCTGTTCTCAGGAGGCCCATGTCTGCATTCTTGAGGGTTCAGATCGTTTGGATAAACTCTGTACAAGTATCTGAACTTTTTGGTAGGTCTCCAGATTGAACCTCTGAACCTTCTGAGGCTCACAGGCGGCTAGCCACTTTTGTGCTGCTGCTGCGGGGTTGGACTCAGTTTGCTTTCTCAGGCCCTTGTTACTGAAAATATTTACCAGGTAGTTAGTAGAATCCAGTGAAAGAAGTCATGAGCCTGTCTTTTGGGTTTCATTGGCCACTACAAGGGAAAAGTTTCTGCTAATGCATTAGTCATCAAGGGATGAAATAGGAGTTGTTTTGTGGTTCAGATACAAGTGTAGGCCTAAGAAGATCTAGTCTCTGTTCAAGGTCCTGCTACTGACTTCCTACGGGATTAAACAAGCCCCTCCAAACCTCAGTGATATGTTTGCTAAAGGGGGATCTCTGCGTTAGAAGAATAAACTTGTTATTTGTCGGATAGTATGGAAGTGAGCACATCAGAAAGCCTAGAAATGTACTAAATAATTCCAGAAGGATGAGTAGACTAGTGTGGTTTTTGTTGGCTAGTCCCAGGTACAATCCAAGAAGGAAATTCTTAGGAAGCCTAATGGACTTCAGTTACTAATTTGTTTGGTGCTCAGTAATATTTAAAACAGCTTGGATTTTAAACCACATGAAAAATATGCCACCCTGCTGTTCCCACAGGCGTGAGCCAACAACTCAAGAAACTACATCTAACTCCTGTGCCAGTAATACATTTATTATTTATGTTTTCAATTACATTTCCATACCAACGTCCATGTGTAAAACTGAAAAATTTAAGCATACACCCCCAAAGAATTATCCATGTTTTTCTTACAGAAGGCACTGAATCTTTGAAAAGGACACTGTTCCCCTTGACCTAAGTGGCATAATTCCCACTGAAATTTGTGTGAGTCAGAGTGGGAGTCCTTTTCCCCTCCTCAAAATGAGCATGCTACAGAAAAATCTCCTGAAGCTGTATAAAATCAGAGGCTCAGCTGGTGCTGCAGTCGTTATTGAGCAGCCTGGGGCAGATGACTATTAACATGAGCATCGGAGCCAGTGTGATGCCCTGGAAATGAACTAAATATGACTGTGTTTAAATGAGAAAGGAGTTGAATCTTAGATTAGAGGCATTTATGAAAAATGTCCTGGGCTTTGATAACATTGAAAGATTTCAATGACCAAATACTGGAAATTTGACAACCGGCTCATTCATGTAACTTAGAAGACACCACCAAAACCATCTAAATCTCAAGCCTTAACTTCACTGTCCTACATCATCTTATATCAGATGATTTCTAAGGAAGCTGGGCCAAAGGCACAGTGGAAAAGCCTTTGTGGTCTTTTATATCGTGTCCTAAAAATATTTGTGGAGCATTATGGCAGCTATCAGAATATTTTTGTCTTTTCTTCATATTTGGACTTCAGGATGAGTGACCCTCTAACATAGTAGTTTTAAAGGTCAGATCTACCTATTGTAAGTAAGCAGCATTTTGATGTATTAGTTAGATTTCAAGCACCGAACTCAGCAAAACCTGCCATTTGTCACCTATCGTCCTACTCTGAAAGTAACGTATATTCCATATATTTAATATAAGAAAACATCTGTTGCACATATGCTGAAGTACATGTTACATTATGCAGATGCATTTAAAATATTGTAAAATTACTCTGTTTTTCTGTTATATTTAAAAATATTTCATGGCACAGTGTAGACTATAAAACACAAGAATATATCACAATCCTAGTGTCATGCTGCATGTATTAAGTAACAGGAACACTGACGACTTTTGTAGTATTTTATGTGTGTGTTCTAACTGATCATATCTTTTCCATTTGTTGTCTCTCTACTACCCTACAAAAGATATGAGTCATATATCTCTTTTTTTCTGTATTGATGATTGCTAATCTAATACTGTGTTTCTGTGTTGTGATGCATTAACACTGAAAAATAGTCTCAGTATGGGAAGAAAAAAACCCTAAACTCCTGGGAGGTTGATAGTGCAAAAAGCTAGGAGAAAGGAGAAATTCCTTTTCACACTTTTCTGGAATATGAATACATGAAAATTTCTTTGGAGGATTACTTGAATCTATACTGTTTACAGAGCTCTAGGCACTTGCTATCTGTTTGATTTCTTACTTAAGCATAGTTTTACAAACAGAAGCACTGTACAGTTGCAGGATTCCAAGCACCAGTTCAAATAATTTAAAAAGCTGTTAAAATAATTTACAAAGCCCTACTTGCTGATATGAATTGCAGTGTTTTGGCAAATGCATTTACTAAAAAGAGGAGCTTGGAGAGATGGAGAGATGGGGAGCACCTATTACAAATTTGAGACAGACACTTTCAACAGCATGTAGCCGTCACGACTGAAATTGGTCCTATCTTCTTTTAAGTCATCATCTTGAAGTGATTGTTTCTAAAACAAGATTGAAAACAAGATCCAAACTACACCTACTAATTTTTTGAGGTGAACTGAACTGCCCAGTTGTGGATTAATGTGAGGCATTTCATCATTGGTCCAAATCCAGTGCTCCAAAAACGGACCTTTATGCTTCTCGCTGCTTATACCTCTGTCTGTTGTGTCTTTTGTCTCTTAGCAGTGGTCTTCATTGGTTCAGTTGACTACATATAAGTCTCTGGTGTTATTTGTGATGTTCTAATATAGGCAAGAAGTCCTCATGTCTGGCAGAAGCATCACAGGAACTTTGGGACACCTGTGCCCTCTGGAGCTGCAGATGGAGGCCAGGTGTGGTAAGCTAGGGCATCTCAAGGGACAATAGAAAGAAATCTGTATTGAGACAACTTAATCAAACCCGCTCTGAAAGTGCGAAGGTCTCCCAAAAGCTCTGTGTCTTATCTGCAAGTTCCAAGCAGACTTTTTGAATACCTTAGGGTGTCTCATATGGTGGCCAGCAACAACATTTGGGAACCCAAATCTTGTCCTCTTGAAATATTGCAAGGATTAATAGTGTTAAATTTATTAAAAATAAAAATAAAATTTGGCCTTCTAGAAGGAAATTTCTTTTGAAACTCCCTCATGCAGTAGTAGCACTCACCCTAAAGTGGACCCCTATTTTTCATCAGTTGAAAACCCCTCTAGACTTCTTCACACCTAAACAGGTGCCTTGTGCCACCTAAGGTGTCTTATAGTAACCAAAACATCTGCATAAGGCTGGCAGAGGTGGCACAGGACCCATGTACTACTGGAGACCCATGCATTACTGGAGTGGCAGCTGGTTTGTATATCAGGANAGGGAGTTGGCTGAGCAATGTATTGAGAACCATTGGTTATATTGATAATGCCCTTTGACTACAATGTGAGTGCAGATACCAACCTAGGGAAGCCTGCATTTAAATACCTGTTGTTTCAGATGGACTCCTGCCCCAACTCCCCTCAGCTGTCAGGGGGTTCTTTCCAGGCACAAGAATTTGCTGGTCTTCATGCTGCTACCAAAGTTTTGTCATGAAGTTCAATCCAGAAAATATTGGTACTCTGGCCATCACAAAGATACTTTAACTAGGGGCTTACCTTTAAGTATCCAAAATCACTAAGATTGTTCAGCATTTTGCAGGAATGAACCTATAAAACTGGTTTTGTCTTCTTTCATTTACAGAGTGTCACGCCTATTTCTGTTATCACATAAATGCGATGACAGAACAAAAAAAAATCTTCTTGCATCAGCTGAGGTGGTTCAGTGACTATAAATAGTTGATTTGAGAAATCTTATTCAACTTCAATAACTGAAGGAGGAGTTTCTGATAGGCTGAGACAAATTGTTACTAAATTGCCCCCAACACAACTCAGTTATTCATCTCTTTATACGTACAACTTCGAGTGCTGTTTTATGTTTTGATGGCACATAACAACATTAATAGCCTTCTCTGTGGGGACTTTTTTCCCCTCCCTGGTCATTCATTAGTGACTGTCCTCCATACAGATTGTTGTATAGTATTTATGTGTGTTTCGGTTGACCCATTTGCTGTCAACTGATTTCACATTCAGAGCATATGTAATGACTCATTTATTAGTTCTAGAGTCTCCTTATTTGCATGGACTACTTGTATCGATATCATTAGCCTTGAACAACCCCGCTAGTCCTGTTCATGGCCATGAGCTTTTAAGTTATAAGCTCAGTTCTTATCAATGGTCAACTGTCAAGTTTTCAGTCAGTTCTAATTAGTCTCATCTTAAAAAAAAAAGACATAACAACAAAAAACCCCCAACAATAGAAATGCATTCTTAGTGGCCACGGTTTCTTCTTTGTCACACACTCAAACATTTCGGTGTCATTGGTATTTGAGCATTTTACAATGTCTGAAATACTTCTAAATATGAATTACATATCTGAAAATTATTAATGACATTCTTGGCATTCCATTAATGTTATTTATTATTTATCGTGTGTGAGACGGAACTGCCTAGAGGCCTTTGCAAAGGATCAAGGGCCCATTGAGCTAATCTCTTGCTAGGCATATCAATCCAGATGGATGAGCAAATGCAGGAGCACATGGCAAACAGCAAAACCTGTTTGTCAGTTCAGCATTCCAGCCTGCAAAATACAGCCGTAGCACAGAGGCAGTGGCACACTTCGTACTAACTGGCACCATCAGCTGTCACAGCTGAAAGGACAGGGACTGAAGAAAATTGGGCTGGTTTTAGACTTGTTTGCTATGAATCGCCTCATCTGTTCGTTGGCCTGAATGTTCATGTTTTCTAAAGCAGGCTTCGAAGATAGGAGGAAGTGCATGGTTCATTTTTGAACCCATGATATGGGATCAGAGTGCGGCTGAGAAGCACAACCAGATTGGGAAACAGGAAAGTAATCCTTTGTACCATATTATTAAGCACCATCTTATAGACCTTTTAACTCTGGTGAATGAGGAAACTAATCCTAGAGCTGTGTTGTGCTCATTTTGTGTGTCAAGTTGACTCTCTCTGAAATAGGTGGCATTAAAAAAACTCTTCAGGCGTCCTCCGTCAGAAACTCCCTCCACCTGCCATCAATAATATATTCACTGATATTTCTGCTTTCTAATCCTCCCTCTCCACCTTCTCCCTCTGCACTATCAGGAGGAAAAGGACCCAATGGTTAGGGCCTACTCAGTGACCAGGAAGAGCGGGGGTCAAAGATTTGTTCTGTTGCAGGTCTCCGCTGTGAGCCTGGGTCACTCGCAAGGGCTTTCTCAGCCTTTTTTGCCTGTGTATTTTATGGAGGATGATGTTGCCTTCCTGTGGGGCCATGAGGATTCACGAACTTGTTATTGATAGGTCATCTCTGCTTTTCATCCCCTGGTCTCCCACATCATTTTTTTAGCTACCTTTGCTTCATGATGTCAGGAGAAAGAAGGGTTGGGAGGTTGGTGATGAAAGATGCCAGGAGTTCAAGGGTGACAGCAGGGCTGCTGTGTGAGGCTCATGCTAACAGCTGCAGTCCTTTATTAACCATCACAGTTTCTCCCTTTAGATTGCTCATGCTCAAAGGCCTCTGAAAGCAGCCCAGAAAATACAACTGAAATCAGGAAATTTCCAAACAGCAACGAGGCCCAATAGCCAAATAAAATAAATGAGGTGGCCTAGGAAATCCTTATAACTTGCCACCCAACAACAATAAACCAACCCTACAACACACAAACTAGAAAGAAAACAAAGAAGCCTTTTAATTATTTACAGTAGGCTTGTTGTGGCTAAGTAAACATTGGCCAAGGACTTCTAAAGTTAACCTCAGTAAAGTGGGCTTATGCAGTCATATATAGCCTGTACATTTCACACAGCAGCTTTTTTAACCATTTCCAGCCTAGAGTAAATAAAACGTATCTCCCAGCAGAAGGTCTGTTAACTTGGGAGATGGTTTTCCATTTACCAGTTTCACAGACTGCAGTCAAGTTCCCATTAATGCCTTTCTTTCAGTGATGCATTATAATTAGGTAAACTTATTATCAATTTTTGTCTTGAAGTGGGTAATTGTGGAGCTTTAGAGACAGAAAATAGTGTGCTGGCAGAAGAAAGCCTCCTGGGATGGAGACAAGGTAGTCCCACTGCACCCAGAGGTTTCTCCTAACTCCCTGGTCTATGCTCCAAGGTGGCTGCCCGTACCTCTTGGGCATACTTGTGGGTCTCTGCTTCCACCAGGAAATGTCTTGGGTTGCATGCCCCGTCCTGGGGATGAGGTGTGTGGGACCCAACATCTCAGGCATGCTGTGTGAAGGTGAGCAAGGCAGGGTGCTTGGGCCTGGTGGAGCTGTGCAGGAGGGAGACCTTTCAAGAACTTTTAGGAAATCAGGTTACAACTGGAAGGAAGCTCAGAAATAAAATGTATACACTCTATGGGTGACTGAGATTATAGTCAAGTAAAGCACTTTTAGTCAACGAAGTACTTTTGAAATTAACACACTGGCCAACAAAACCAGCAGCACATCCCACCTCACTTCTAAACAAAGTCCTTCCCATCAGTGTTAACAGATGATTTGTATGACAGAGGCTACAGCCCAAGAAAGTCAAGACATTTCGGAGCAGATGGCAAACAAGTACCAGAAAACGGTTGGCCAAGGCCTGATCTTCCCAGTCCTTCTTGGGCAAGATGAAGCTGTGATTACAATGTTTCCAAATATTTGGTTTTGGTTTTGGCTTTGGCCAGAGCTTTAGCAAGGAGTAAAAGGTGCTATTACTCAACAAACTCCTTGTTATTTTAATGCGTAAAGCAGAAGAGTGCCACTAGCTCTGCCTACAAAAAGATTTACCTTCACTTTCCATAAATGAGTATGTTTTGATTTTTTATTGGAAATAGTGTATTGTTCTGACCATGCTAATCTTTCCCAGGAGTCCTTTAATAGACTGTGCCTTCTTTTGCATCAAAATCTTCAGCCTTAGCTTTAAGGCTCTTTTCTGACTTCCTGTTCTCAGATGCTCACTGCTCTCCCACTTAGTCTTCCACTTGCCCAGGTCCCCTTCTGGTTGCATCTTCTGTGTTCCCTAAACAGCTGCAGGCCTCCTCCAGTGACTCTGAGTGTGATGTATAAACAAGTGTTTACCCAGTGTTTGACTCAGCTATCTTTCCCTTGCATAACATGACTTTCTGCAGACCTAGGCCTGATCTCCTGTCTCCTGGGTTTGAAGTTATAGTCTGCAATGTAACAGGGTGACAACAGCAGTGCGCATTTCCTCCCTCCCAAGCCGAACGGTTAAAAAACTATGCAAAATACAAGAAAAAGCTAAGAAGTGCTGCTTCACCTTGCTGCTTGTGGCTTTTGTAGGCAGCGTCTGTCCTGTTACGTGGACGGAGTTATCACAGGAGACAGGGCATTATGCATTGCAAATCAGGAACTCAGTATTATGTAACAACCTAAAAAATATGCAAGTATGGTTTGAATGAAATACAACTGCTGGGATACCAAACAGATAGGCAGCCAGGAAAGTAATTACAAATACAGATAGAAAGGAAAAAAGAGACACTAGGGAAACGTCTTACAATATTTTCTGGTAATCAGTCAGTAGTTTGTTGTCCTTAACATAGGTCAGAAAAAAAAATCCTACAGGTTAAATGCTGTTGGGCTTTATGTTATTTTTTAATAAAAAATAATTTATACAAAGCCCCACAGGAGAAAGTCAACAATGTAGTTACCTTTCAATATATTCAAACGATAATTGTTATTTGGAGCATAGGATATGCCAGATGGTATCACTTCAGTAGTTTATCTACTTTCTAGTAACAAGCTATATAAGACACTGATCACAGAGAGTTTTTCTAACACCCAGCAGAGAGTTTATCATAAACACTTTTAGCTCTCTTAATAACCTTTCTCTTAACTAAAGTGTCATTTTCATTGGGTTTATTTAGCACTGCTGTTGCTTTGGCAAGGAGAGGAGCAGTATTTTAAAAAAAAATTGTTCACATACATGGAAGAATTTCAAGTAAATCTTTGCAGAAACCATTGACTTTGTTGCAAGGAAATCTACTGTAGAAATACACTTTTGATCAAATGAATCTTATCCTTGTCCATGTTTTGACAGACTTAATGAACCCCAGACAAGGGCCAAGATTATTTCAAGGAGAAAATGGTCAAAGTAATTTAATTTTGTTAACGTAGCATTTTAATTTCAATGCAATTTATTAGTTTTCTTTTGAAACATTGTAGGGTTTTTTTTTTCCCAAGGTAACTTAGCAGCAGAAAAGATGCTTTTCCGTCCCAGTCAATCTACTTTGCTCAGGGATTTCTCAGTCTGGTAGCAAAAGCTGATTATATGGAAAGGAAGTTTAAACTAATAAACAAACAAATAAGCATTGCATTCTTCCGTAACTCTTATATTTGATGTGACCTATTTTTGGTGTTAATTAGTTTGGTATGTGTTTGGTTTGATTCAGGACAAAAAATCCCTGATAAAAATTTGGATCTGGCAGTCTCACCTAACCTTTGTCTGTTAAGATCAGTCTCCGTCAGTAGTCTGACTTTGCATAGTGGTTTGCTTGCTGCTCCAAGTAGAGGTTAGGAATTCAGATCCCCGTTTCACAGAAACACCAAGTTGGGAGGATAGGGATAAAGTTTTAAATAAAAGCTATTCTCTCTCCTTGACATTTCTTACTGGCTGAGTTGGTTGCTCCATCTCCCTCCTGCTACTTGTGAATCCCACTCAGAAGTGTTGAGACCTATCAAGACCGTCTGGGTGGCAGGAGAACAACTGGATGTTATGAATTCTGCTCTCAGAGAGGGAGCCTAAAAGGGCATGCCAGTGCTCAGCATTGTTGCTCTGGGTTGTGCTGTGCATGTGTGTGACTATGCTACCGTTACTGCCCAAACCCTTATTGAAACTTGGAAAGCCAGTTCTTTCTTCTTGAGACATAAGACTGCTCTCTCTCTCTTTCTCTTTCTATCGTCATCTTCTCATATTTTGTATGCACTACTCGGAAAATTCTGTAACCAAAAAAAAAGTTAAACACTATAAATGGTATATAACTTACCCTATGGATAGATTTTCTTTCTCCTATCTACTCTATAGCAATGCCTGAGCATATGACAATGGACGCTCTTCTTTTCTAGTGATTTATAGACAGCATTAGATCACTAGCATATTTTTAGTTTCTCTCTTTACTCTGTGCTCATATCAGCTTGTAAAGAGTTATTTCTCTTTCGTGCTTTTGCCCAATGGGAGTTGAAAAAGCTGGAGATTTAAGTCTTAGCACCAGAATGATGTGAACACTCTTCTTCTCTGTCCTAACTCCTTAAATTTGTACGACATATGAAATGAGGG
>VYZW01045653.1:2908-22908 GCA_013401315.1 Balaeniceps rex
AACTTGGTCAGAACCCAAGGTTACAGAGAGATGCTGAGCCACATCAGCAAGTGCATACAGATTATGGAAGAGATGTAACGTTGCGCAGTGGAGAGCATCTCAGTTGTGTTTCGTATGTATCCTTCACAATTCTTACAAGGGATCGTTCCAGCTCAGGAACAAAACCAGGCTTCTCCAAGGGTATTGTATGTAAAGATTAACAGTGTCAAATGGTGACAGCACTATCGTAAATTCCAAGCACACAAAAACTAAGATGTTAAATCCTATCTCTATAACTTCTGTTCCTCTCAATGCGAAATTCAGAAGGTGTTGAATGGAAGTGATCACAGAAAGTAGTAGCTTGATTGATAAAGTCCCTATCTGGTCATTTACGATCTGGCTGAAGGAGAAGCAGCTTTTGCCAGACAGAAAAGCAATTAATCTGCAAACAAGCCGAGGAACAGCAGGGCTGTGCATTGGAGTCTCAGGCTGCTGGGAGCTCATGAGAGGAGATAAGACTGCAGCCTGCTATTTATTGTACATTTTAATTAAGTGCTTGTTAACGGCAGTTATCTTAACAGTCATAAAATTACTGTTGTAATGCATTTTGTTTGAGGAAAAAAAAATGGAGGGAGCCGAAGGACTTTATGAAAGCAGTCACAGATTGCTTTCACTTTAAATCAAAGAATAAATTCTGAAGAGGAGGGATGTTGCAATGATCTAAGCCGAGCCACTAATGGTTATTTAATGTGGCCATCAGTGTTTGTAAGTCCCTAGCATACGGAATGTACACAATAGCCTCCAAACCCTCTTTAACACTTATTTGAGATGACAGGAAAAATGAAACCGTTTGTGCTTTCAATGGAAAAGCAATCATTGGTACATTATATTCTGCTTGCCCTATCATGCTAATGCATGGTAAAAATGTCACCAAATGTATTTAAGGACCTGATGGAGTGTTGCTGTTTGATTCCTGTTACTGGGCTGATTAATAAAAATCTTCAATTTGTATGTAAATGCAGTGGGGTTTCATATCATCCGCATACCTGCACCTGGAGAAAATAATAAACTGAAGTTTAATGCAGCAATTATAAGCATTTATGGAACTCTTTAAAGAGGCTGCCTGCCTCCCCTGACCATCAAGATGAGATATTCACAGAGGAATATTACTGATGCTCAGACAAGCAGGGCTGCAGATAGTCCCCAGTGCAAATGCTGCCAATGCAGATTAACTCACCGACTCATACTCACTTTGGTACAACAATGTAAGCTACTTATTGTTAGACAAAAGTGTCATATTTTTCCCTACCTCTGAAATAAAATCAAATTGAACTGTTCTTTGGAGCAGCATGAAGGGTGGTAATTAACATTTCAAATGAGGTGTGTTTGCATCATTTACACTTTTCCTGACATCATTTAATTCCCTTGTGCATATGTTCCCATGACAACATCATCACCACAGATAAAAATTGCATTGGTACAACTGAAACTCTTCAAGATATATGACAACAGATGTTTGTTTATTTTTTTAAAATCCCTCTAATGATCTTCAGACTTTTAACCAGTGACCCCCTAATGGCTGATCCTTAATAAAACAAAGTATGCAGCTATTTGCATCTTCACAGATGGATATTGGAAAGGGTTTGTGGTTTGGGTACTAATGGAATAATAAATACCATGTAGTGGATATGGTCATGTGGAGGAATACATTACAACATAGATATCAGCTTTGATGTATGCCCATATGCGTAAGCTCTGCTCACATAGCAATCCATGATTAAGTGCATATGACATAGATGTTCTTAGTTTGTTGTAAACATTTGATAATCTGCATTTGCAAATTTCAGTGAATGTGCTCAAAATGAGAAACAAACATATTCAACTATAATCCCCATGAGACACTACATTGGATAAATTATTGTTCTATTGTTTTAACACTGTATTTTTATTGGAGTTCAATTCTTCACTATTAGCAGGGTACCAATGTGTTTTAATGACTGTGATGCTCCTCACAGGTTACAGCCAGAGAATGAAATCAGTGAGCTACCAAAAGAACAACTATAATTAGTCTCTTATTTAATAGTCTCAGGAAAGGCTTTAACTTATCCCATCCACAGCTGAGTGCTCTGTTGACACTGAAGAGCTGTTTTTATTCTGCTTCCCATGGTGCATGATCAAGCCACTCTCCTTAAAGAAGTTTAGTGGAAGATCACACTTGTTTTTAAGCCAGCCTCCAGCTCGTCACCAAACAATAGTTCTCAGGCCCAGCTGTGGCACATTTGGCTAGCGCACAGCATGTACTGCCTGAGAAGCTGTTCCTCGGCTTTTCTGGGGTAAAAGCAAAACACATATCCTGCTCAGATTCAGTATTTTAACGAAAAAGCACACCAAAAGTCACTTTTGGGCATGCTCTTTGACAAGTAACTGTTCTAGTTACCTTCCCAGTGTTGTGCATTGACAGACTGAATAAATCCTTGCCAAAAAACCTCTCCCTCTAGATGTAGCTCTAAATCTAAATTCCAAGCAATATTGTAACTGATGAGAGAAAAACATCTGTATTAGATGTCTCCAGACCCAACGAGAAGTCACAATCCATTCTGGTGGAGGGGAGTTTGGCAATTACCAGCCAAACAATTGTTTGTTTACCATCCTAAATAGCAAGTGTAGATTCAGACAATCAGCAGCACAATAGCATCACACTGCAGAGGAAGAGCTGTACTAGCAAGATGCTTCACAGAACCATCAGTCACTACATTCACTGTCAGGCAACATGTCAGACAGAAACTAACCAGCAAGTTGTTGAAAGCAGACCCAATTTCTTGACATGCTCACAGAGATTATCTGCTTTTTAGCCAGGGTTCCATCCAACCTGGTAAAATGCTGATCTGCTCTTGCACCTGCAGCTGGTGAACTTGCAAGGCTTCAGCTCCTGCTGTGGTTTCATGTGTCTCACTAAATACAAGTGCTCTTACTCCCACACACCACTCTGCTCACCACTCTGTTCTGGAAGGATGGGGAGGGGGGGAAGAAGCGGAAGCATCACCATTGCCAGATGGACACAGTGTCTAAGACTATGATCTAAACATTTGATCTAAACCCCATCAAACTAAATGGGAACTGTATTGTTGTTGCCAGCGGACTTTGGATTAGAAACCTCAGGTCTCAACCAATTCCAACGGTACAGCTCTGCCTACCTCTTAGGGAAAAACCACCCTGGTACCAAAGCTCTGCCAGTGCATGCCTCTGCAGTCACCCCTGCATGGAGGCAAGGAGAGCTGGTACTACAGAACCACTGAGCCGTGCAGGACTAACGCCGATGAAAGTCCGCTTTGTGTGTTATCAACAGAACTGGCAGCTAAATTCAGATGGCAAAGTCTTTATTTCTGGTCAAAACACAAGAAACAGAAAGCTTGCCAGCCAGCTTTCAGATCCCAAGCAGGCTCTGCAGCAATTACTAAAAAAATAAGTATATGCCATTAATACTGAAGGATAAATATGGATCCCCACAATGACAGTTAAACAGAAACACTTCTGACTACATTTGAGGTAAGATGTAAGACTGCTGAAGTCAAGAAATTGTTTCAATTGCAAACAGGATTATAGAATTTTAAAAATCTCAGAGGAATTCAAAAGTCAAAGGTACTCTTGATCTTCACTTTCTTCCTCTCCTGCTTTGGACCAGAATCATGTTGGTTCTTATGCGTTAATAACCTCAAAGAGAAAAGAGATTTCATTTTTTGATTTTTTTTTCTTATAGCTCTGCCATCGTATTAGGATAATGAATCCATGTATATTGCTTAAACCTTGCACCTTGCCCTGCAGAAGTAAGGAGAAAATGGGAACTTAAAACACGAAGAGCCCTGCTTCTTAGCAGAGAAAATTCAAAATGATCCACCTGGATTACTACATTCTCTGGAAAATGCTTGTTTCAGTGCAAGTCTGTGAATAAGTCAAAAGTTAAACAGCTTTTTCAGGATGAAAATACTTTTTTTTTTAATAACCTTGCACTAATGTCATACTGTCTTGAAGTAAAATTTGTTTTTACCATCCTCTGATACTGTTGACCTGGACTTAAATTAACAAAATACTAAAGCTCATTTATACAATAACAACATGTATAGAGAATACTTAGTTACCACATTTACATGTATATGAATTCTGCTCCAACACACACACAGAATTGACACTGATGACTTGAAAACCCCAGTACGTACCAAGATATATTCACAATGTTATGTCAATAGCAAATACTGTAAATATTGAAAATGTGTTCAGAGATTCTGAACAATATTTTGTTGTCATTTTTTAACACACAGCTTTAAAAACCCTGCAGTCAGTATCTATGCAGCTTGTTCAAGATAAATCCACTTCACAGTGACCTTACAGCAACTCCACATTTTGATTTTTTCTTTCATTCTTTCTTAGAAAGCTTTTAAAAAGCTCATTCAGCCACAAGCAGGTTTGCACTGGAGAAGCATGCTTCCTCTTAAATGTAGTATGTGGCAGGAAGCCCAACGGCTTTACGGTTACTGTGCCGAAGCTCTAGCTTCAGCACTGTCTCACCCAATGACTTGGGAGAATGACCCGATCTGTTAAACAGAATCACACCTCTTGTACCAGCTTTACAAGTATGTGAAAAAGGTTGATCAGTCACGTTTATAAAGTGACTTGAGAACCTCAGGTGAAGCAAACTGTGTGCTTTTGCTTTTCCGTCCTTCCTTTATAACTGCTTATAAAATGACAATTTGGCTTTAGACTGACCTACAGATTTTTGAAACCCTGTACCTACATCCTTGTGTCTACACACATGTAGATCTACACACCACTTACTTGTTTTCTAATTCTAGAAATCTTTCAAGACTCTCACTACTAAGTCCCAAACATGTAGGCTCTGAGCCTTTGGGCAACATCCCCAAGCTGTGGTTTGTAGAGCACATTTAGAGCTGTATATGAAATGCTTGTCAATGGCTCGAAAGGAGTTGGACAGCTACACAGTGATGGCATCTCATTTCTACCTCTTTGGACACCTCACCAGCTCGTTACATAAGGAAGGGAATAAACAATAACATAAAGGGAATTTTTAGTGTCATTCTGTTGGTGGGAACCTAGAGCAAGCCAGCTAAAAAGTTCTGACAGGTACCTTAATGTATAGCACATACTGTGAAAAGATCTGTGGTGTCCTGGACTGTGTCTATCTGTCTGTATCTACTTGGACTTTAGTAAAGCCCTTGACACCATCTCCCACAGCATTCTGCTGGAGAAACTGGCTGCCCATGGCCTGGACAGGCATACTCTGCGCTGGGTTAAAAACTGGCTGGATGGCCAGGCCCAAAGGGTGGTGGTGAATGGAGTTAAATCCAGCTGGAGGCCGGTCACGAGTGGTGTTCCCCAGGGCTCAGTGTTGGGGCCAGTTTTGTTCAACATCTTTATCAATGATCTGGACAAGGGGATCGAGTGTGCCCTCAGCAAGTTTGCAGATGACACTAAGCTGGGTGGAAATGTTGATCTGCTTGAGGGTAGGAAGGCTCTACAGAGGGACCTGGACAGGCTGGACCAATGGGCTGTGACCAATTGTATGAGGTTCAACAAGGCCAAGTGCCCAGGTCCTGCACTTGGGCCACAACAACCCCATGCAATGCTACAGGCTTGGGGATGAGTGGCTGGAAAGCTGCTTGGCAGAGAGGGATCTGGAGGTGTTGGTCAACAGCCGACTGAATATGAGCCAGCAGTGTGCCCAGGCGGCCAAGAAGGCCAACGGCATCCTGGCTTGTATCAGAAATAGTGTGGCCAGCAGGACCAGGGAAGTCATCCTTCCCCTGTACTCAGCACTGGTGAGGCCGCCCCTCAAGTACTGGGTTCAGTTTTGGGCCCCTCAATACAAGAAGGACATTGAGGTGCTGGAGCGTGTCCAGAGAAGGGCAACGAAGCTGGTGAAGGGTCTGGAGAACAAGTCTTATGAGGAGCGGCTGAGGGACCTGGGGTTGTTTAGCCTGGAGAAGAGGAGGCTGAGGGGAGACCTTATCGCCCTCTACAACTACCTGAAAGGAGGTTGTAGCGAGGTGGGTGTTGGTCTCTTCTCCCAAGTAGCAAGTGATAGGACAAGAGGCAATGGCCTCAAGTTGCGCCAGGGGAGGTTTAAATTAGATATTAGGAAAAACTTCTTCATGGAGAGGGTTGTCAAATATTGGAACAGGCTGCCCAGGGAAGTGGTCAAGTCCCCATACCTGGAGGTATTTAAAAGACAGGTAGATGAGACGCTTAGGGACATGGTTTAGTAGTGGACAGGTACCGTTGGACTCGATGATCTTAAAGGTCTTTTCCAACCAAATGATTCTGTGATTCTGTCCTGAAGTTCAGTCTCCTATGGCAAAGCTGCTCTGTGAATACAAATTATTTTGTCCCGGGAAAAAAAAAAAAAAGATTGTCCTTAAATAATGTACTTAGATATGCTTTGAATACTTAAAAAAAATAACTAATATAATACTGGATCTCTGCAGATCTGCTGGACTTTTAGACAGTAAGTCCATTTTGTACTCATCACTGGTATATTCTACTGTCCTCTTCACAGCTCATTAGAGCTGAGGCCAGCTTCACACATTTGCATGCTCATCTAGTTATATTTGTTATAACATAGGTGTTTGTAACCCAGTGTAGTACAAGCTGTAGTGTTGATATAGTAACAGCAGCATAAACATGCCCTACTTTTGTACAACATAGGGTTGGCCTACCTGGTAACGTGACTCTATAATAAGCTGCAGTATTCAGGTATACTATTAACTCCGCGCTAATTACTGCATGTTCGTATGAGGTGAAGTAGCTTACTCTTATGCAAAACAGAGCAAACCACTTCTCACAAATGCACTCATATTGCTTGCTAAGGCTACATCTAGTAGCCTTACCAGTAAAACAAATTAAACATGCTAGGGAATATTCCAGGACACCAAGGCTGGATGGCCCCAAAGAGCTCATGTCTCCTCATCACCAGAGCAAACTGGCTGCTTGCAAACCCACAGCCCGCTCAAGCTCCCAGCCACAGGCAAAGGGCTTCAGCATGGGGTGGCTGGTAGTGGTCAAAAGCCCACTGAGAGCTTCCCAGCATGGCTTCCCACCTGCCAGCGCTCAGGAATGCTCCCCAGCATTGTTTAATCTCCTAGTCTGAATGTAGCCTAAGTGTCTGCATGGGGGAGCAGGGTGAACACCAAAGCTATTTGGCAGTCGCTCCTCCATGCGGGTAAGCGTTTTTTTACTCCTGTGTTTGGGAAATATCAGTACATTTGCATCAAATTAATTATCAGCAGAGTTAATAGTAGTAAAACTTGTGTTTAGACAAGGCTTTAAAACTCCTTTCTTCTCCATTCGGAAAGTTGGTTTTACTGTTCTTCTACAGTATTTTCAATGGTTTCATGTATCATTCCCTGTTGAAGTCCAGGACTCTGCATGGTTTGGTGGAAAAGAATGGGTCTTATTACTCTGAGTTTTATTTTAGTTTTAAATGACCACTGTAAGGATAAATTGCCTCAAAAAATACCTCCAAATCATTAGAAATACTTCCTAACCTTGCCATAAAGATTTCTTTTACCACTGCGACCTTAATGAGAATGTTTCCCTTAAGAATTGCGGTGAGTTTTATGAGAAAGCAACAACAAAACAGTGAGGAACCTTGGCAACATTGAGAAAAAAAATCAATAAAAGAAAAAAACAAAACAAAAATAAAATAACCTCTCAGAAAAAAAGGCCAATACCAACTTTTAAGATTACCAAACTCTAATATCTTCTCATTTGTAAGTTTAACTTGTTTTCTGTACTATTTTTATCTCACTGAGCTGCTATTATGTGAAGTACAGAAAAAAGGTCTTTCACTTAGAAGAATTCTTGACTAGCTTTCTCCTAAATATGATATTCTTGGGAAAACAGGATATCACTTTAATAGATGGAAAGAACAGTCCACAGCCACAATACACAAAACCTGATCTACAGCCTTAGCTAACCCACTGCTTCACTTATGCCTAGTTTTAAGCATGTCACATATTCCCTAAAAGCCACTGATTCCCATCAAACACCTCAATAGACCTAAAAGTGAAGCATCAGTTTGAGCACCCTGCCAAACCTATGCCTAGCATACCATAATATAACCTCAGCCTACCTCCAAAAAAACAAGAGTAAATCCCAAGGAACAGCAATAAAGGCATAACCCTAAAGATGGTGAGAAGCTGTCACAGCCATAGAGAGAACATTTTGGAGAAAACCTGACCTCACTGATATTCACAGTTCTTCTGTGTTCTGTCTGTTCCAGAGAACCAGGAGTTCTCTCAGTGGGCATAGTTTGTCTATAAAAAACAAAGCCTGACACCCCCCAAAAACACACATGCTGTATATTCTTAAATTAGATAATTCCATTTAAAATAATAATTTTTCTTCCCTCATTTTGGTTTCAAACTATGGCCACCTTTAACACAAACTGTTGGTATTTTGCTAAATTAGGGGCTCTGTTCAAAAACAACACCACGCAATAGCAAGGGCTTTCTGGTTAGGATCAAGTGAGAGGTTTCTCAAGACTCGTACAGGTCCATGGGACCAGCTCAGATATGTCCCAAGGTGCTGAGGGAGCTTGCTAACTTCATTATGAGGCCACTCTCTATCATCATTGAAAGGCCATGGAGGCACCCTTCAAACTGCCACACTAGGCTGGCCTGCATCTTCCTTGCTTGGAAGCTATTCATGAGATAAGCTCTGGAAAAGGAAGGCTCAAAAGAAAACTCTTGTATTTTGCACATTCATTATTTGTAAACACTCGTATTTCGTAAAAAAATTATTATTTTATGTTTGGATTCTTAGCAAAAATCCCAACATTTTAAATAAAGTTTGTTAAAATTTTTATTTAGTGAAAAGCATTTTTTCCTCTCAAAAACCAAACTCTTCTGTGCAAAAAAAAAATGTCAAGCCTTTAGTTGATTGACAGTTCTGGGAAGGGACAGGGAAAGACATTCACAGTCTTTTCACTAGCTAACTCATTGATTTATTACACAATTACATGATTTCAAAAGCCATTCTGAAAAAAAATGCCTCATGTTCAGTTACACATTTCGAAATTTGGTGAATGCCACAGCTATATGGCATTTCTTTTTTTAAAAAAAACAAATTATATTTCTGTCTTGAGAACTGATTTCTCTTATATATTATTTAAAGAACAAGTTGTTCTTGAAGCAGCAAGAAAGTGAAACTACCCAAATAACAGAAAAAAACCTCAACATTAAAGATTGAAAATCCCCCAATTCTATGATATTCTGAGTCTTTATTCACAGTAGTATCTTTCAAAGGGATGGAAAGGAGTCTCATCCTTTATGTCCATGAGCTTCCCACTGAGGAAGCCAAAGAATTATGCACTGCAGTGATTCTTCCAATATTCTCAGCATCTTGACTGAGACCACCATCTTTTCTACATCACAGATATAACATGGCATAAAATACTGACCTCTTCCAAGCTGAGTTAAATAAGTAAGGGAAAGAAGTGGTCCTACAGTGAGACCCGCACTTTATCATACCTTAAACATGTCCAAGTCATCACTGTAAGAAGAGAAGCAGAACTCTGACTCTTTATAGTTTTCTACAACTGCCGTATCAGGTCTGATACTATATTTGTATTTGCAGTGGAAGCCAAAGAACTGAATAAAATAAAGTCTTACCTTCTGATCCCCTGGTATACATGCTGACAAGTCCTTTTAGGATGTATACCAATAGTTAGGATGTACACTGTTTCACAGATCTTTGAAGAAAAGTAGTCTATGTGCAGAAAAGTACTTTTTAAAGTTCAATATAATGATCGATATTTATTCGGAGATCCTAAAGTGCTCTGCAGACTTCACAGACTGAACTATATAAGCAGGGAACGTTTTGCCAACCACTGAATTCAGGTATCTCAAGCATGGAAGACAGCAACCATTTAATATGACACCACAATACCATATCTGAGTTGAGGATATGAAAAAACAGGAAAAAAAAAAAGTAGCTATAACTTAAACTGATCACTCAAACTCTGGCCATCGCAACAAAACTTACATTCCTCCTTCTGCTAGAAGCACCTACATATCTTTAATGAAATGGCCATTATCTCAACATTATGTCTCACTGAGAAAGTTATCATCTTCTCCATCTGGTGTCCCTCCCCATTCCCATCACTAGCTATTACATTGATCCAGAAACTGACTCCAAGGCAAAAATACCGCTCACTAATTACCATAGAGTGGTGTTCATTCAGCACTTCAGTTTTCCTTGGAGGCTTCTTGCCCAGACATTAACCCTCAACCAAACCAACCTCAGCTGTTTCAACATTCTCTTTTTCTTTTTTTTTTTTTTAATATGTATATAAAAAAGAAGAACCAGAGCAGTTGCAGTCAAACTTCTTGGCAATTTAACATTTTTAACCAAAGTAATTTATAAATTATGCAAGTGGAATATTTATTTATGTGAAGAATTTTGTGGGTTTTTTTAAAGGTGGGATTGGAACTGCTTTTATATAGTAAGCGACTGAGAAATCTCTGAATGTTGTCTTGTATAAATCTCACGCTAGCAGCAACGCTACAGAACAATTTTGCTTTTGTTGAGGGCATATGTACACTTCAATTAAATACTTTAATTATGAGACAGTTGCTTACATAGCTATGTGAACCGAAAACAGTTTGGGTGTTAGTTTTTGATCTGTCCTAATATAAAAGATAGCGTAATTTAAACATAACAAAACTAGAGTGTTCTTCTCTCTACAGTAAGAGGGGAAAGACACACAGCGGGAACTAAAGGAGTACTTGAAAGAAGCCGTGCTGGCCTCCTATCAGGGTCCCCCCCATTTGCATACCAAAGGTACCAGACATCTGGGGGAGAGCCTGTGCGGTGCCTTATTGCTGTCTTCTGCCTTCTGCGGGGCCTGTGCCGAGGGAATTCTCCCCCAGCCAGAAACGGGGCTTCCAGCCCTTTTATGCTGCTCCGGCCTGTTTACCTACCATAACGGGGTCAGAGCACAGGAAGAAATCTTAACCCTACATTTGAGGCAGAGAATGCTGCAAACCGAAGGACCTGGCCACATGTGGGATTCAGCCAGCAGCAGCAACTCTGGTAACTGGCACTAATGTAAACCCCGAAAGTAGAACAAAAAAGCTCAGCTCAGCTGCTTCTGCTTGAATCCTACTTTGAGACTAACATCACGTTGGACAAGTGCTCTGAGACATTATAACAGGCATCACAGAAATGCTAAGTTTTTTTTTTTTTTCCCCAGGCTATTTTTAGAAAATTACTGAAGAGCAAGATGTATTCCTCTGCCATGTACATTGTATTTTCCACACATGCATCAGTAACACAGTCAGATAAGTATGGTCATATGGGAACACACACACTCAGGGTGAACACATTTTTTTATTCTTCTAGACGTTCTTTGGAGGTGCTTCACCCGCTTCCCCGGCTGACCACCAAATCACCACACAGCCTCACAATGTGCTGCTGTGCTTGGACATCCTCCAACTCTGGACACTCCAGAGTGTAAAGTCAAGTAGAGAAAGGAAGAGAATATAGAAAGATGAAGGGACTGAGAGGAAGGAAACTATCAAATATCACAACCCCAACAAGCTATTACTTTTCTCTGGGATCAGCTAGAGGGTTAGTAATACTATTCTAACTCCATACCCAACAACAGTAGCAAATTAGTAACAAATTAGTAAATGTAGTAAAACAATGACTACCAAAATGGACTCCTTGCAAGCACAACTTTGAATATTTCACTCCAAAGCTCAAATCAGATACTAAATGACACTTTTGTAAAATATTGTTTTGCATAGACCAACAACATGAATTGTGCCCAGATATGTAAGACTGCAGGGGTTGAGGTGGGCAAATGAACTATTTTAAAGCACAGCACATTAGCAGGAGAGCTGGCTAAGTACTATAGCATTTGAAATATTTTTAAAAGGAAATATTTTGATAAAATTTATCTGCTGTAAAACCAGTTTAAAAATTCCCAGTACATTTTTTAATGGAATCCCAGCTCCAGTGTATCAGGTAATGTGTCTTAGTAAAACAAAACATTCCTGTTTTTCAGCCAACTAATAATCACATTGCATTTGGTACCCCTTAATGGACAAGAACAATTGCTATTAAAGGAACACAGCAATTAAATCACTAGGGCTAAATTGCTACATCCTCGCAGTTAGCTTTAGGAGTGGGTTTTTTGTAATGCAATCTCCACCAAAAATTCTTCATGATGATTCTCTTGCAATGTGTCACAGGGGGAGAAGGCAAAGGTTTGCTCTCCACTTCTGTTCAAAAGCTGCTCCTATCCTGGAGGAACTTTTAGATTTTGGGAGGCCAAAGCTCTCCGTTCAGAGGCCCCGGATTGCCACAGCCAACCAGAGCCATCTTTGCCATGATCTCTCCTGCTTTTGTTGAGATAGAAGGTCCCTAAAAAAATTAACGTGTTTTGCAAATGTATCACCTTTTCATTGAAATTTTCTGGTAGGAAGGTGCATGTTATTCACCTCTCAGCTCCATCTCCAAGCTACATTCACAAGCATATATGGTAGAAGCTTCCACAGCAAGTAATTGGCATGGGTATCACAACCAAAGTACTCCAGTTGCTGTTTTGAAAGTAGGTGTTGAGATCTTCATGTAGATGCACAGATCTCAGAAGCATGATCTGGCCCCCGGACATGATAGGTTTCCTATAAAGAACAGCGTTACTATAATCCCTCTCTTGTCATGAAATATTCAATTTTCTTTTTCATTCTTAGAAAATAAAATGCTAAATTACCCAGTTTAGTAGGTCAATGTCAAAACTTATGATGAAAAAGAATCTTCCTAAGAGAATTTCTTAAAACCTGTATAATCAGGTTGGTAATGCTGCCCACAGGGAAAACCTATTAGCAGAAATCTCTAGCACATTTCAAAAAGCTAAACCTAAGTGGATTGTGGGTGTGCCTAACTGTTTGTTATATTGCAAGCAGCCCAAATCATCTGAAAGCGTTGCTACATCTCAGTGCATTGGTGTCCCTCTGCACGTACTTGGTGTAGAAACCTGTTAATGCAGCCAGTAGGCTGATTTTATGAAGACAAAGGAAGTAGGTTTCATCTTCCTCGCATAACTGGAAGAAATTTTGTAGCCATTTTAAAGGGTTAAACTCTACTCCTGAACTTCAATACTCAGAAATTCTATGCACTCTCTTTTTAGAGTACTCTTCCTTCCTTCCTATCCGCTAACACAATAGGGAAAGCTTTGTTATCATTAATCATCTTCAGAGCTCAGGGGATTCTCTGAGTATGAGCACTGCTGCAGCCTCACTGGAAAAACCCACACAGACATGCACCAAAAGTTCTGTCCGAGTTCACTTGTGCAGATTTTCATTAGTGACTGTATTTACAAGCTGGGGACGCGGTTAATGGTTGGTCTAAAGTCAAAGGAACTAAATCTTTGATAATTATCACCAGAATCAATATTTTCAAATAAAGGATTTGAACTTTTTTTTTCCCTGCACCATGAAGATCTGCAATCTGGAGGGAGGAAAACAGATGGATTTTTCAGTATAAAACCAAATAATGTTTTGCACTGCACAAAAAAATCACAGGATATTAGAAAAGGTAAGATAAACAGTCTGAACAGAGATGGAAATGTATCAAAAATGATACATTTTTGAGAGAGAATGATTGTGCCTTAACAGAGAACGATTTATCCAGACAAAACACCTTAAATAGCAGGTACTGTATAGGTTTAGCGACAATTATTTGGCTAATTCATCTTGTCAGCCTCCTAACAAATAGCCCCCCAAAAAGCAGCCTGTCTTGCAGTTTCTGGAGACTTTGAAGGAAAAGGATATCCTGTAGAAATTAAAGAAAAGCAACACGGCTGAGAAAACATTTGTAAATAAGTCATCAACATTCTGATTAGATCTCTAACTCCTTGATCTAAATGTCTTGGTTTTTTAATGCATTCTGCTACATAAAACTGGTTTAAAAAAAATCACTCAATACAGAAATAAACAAAGACAACAAACATAGTCCTGATTTCTCGAACAGGATTTTTATCTGCAGGTGCAAATTCTGCTCTTATTTATAGCAGTTTCCTCAATTTAATGCCTACTCTTCATAAAAGTATAGTGGTAGCATTAATATAACCAATTGCCTATCTGAAGCTGGAAGATATGAGGCTCAGATGTGGAGAAGTGAGTTTTTATAACTGTTCAGACAACACTTATGAATTTCCCAAACAATCCAGCAACATAATTGTGTAACTAAAAGTAAACCAACAGCTTCTGACTGAGTCCAGTTTCAGCATCCCCAGTGCCATACAGATTGTACAGACCATTCGTACTTAAAACTATGTGAACACTAAGTAGTTGTGCAAGTGCATGTCAAGTTAAATGTCCCTACCAATCCACAAAATTATTACTTTTATGCATAATTGCAGTAACTATGCATGCAGGTTAGGTCCATAGCATTGATTTTACATGCCTACCCTTGTGCTACTACAATATTGATAATTTGAATCTAATTTATTCCCATTGTTTATACAGCTAACAAGATGTTGTGTGTACACACTGGGCTGTGAGCTAAGACTTTGTGTTTTGCTCCACAGAAATTGCAATCTAAACAGAAAAGCTGTGCAGTAGAGAGTGGATTGGTCTTCACTCCACTGAGAAACAGAAAGGAGGAAACAAAAAACATTCAACAGGAGATGACAGGAACAGTTAGGCAGAGGGATTGGGCAGAGTGCAAAAGAAATAACCAGGCACATGACAAAAGTTCACAGCAAAGGTAAAGGCCCCAGGACTTGGAGACTTCAGGAGGTATATGGAAATGCCGTACAGGCTTTGAACAGTGGGACTGTGGGCACATTTTACATCATATTTTCATTTATAAAAGGGATTTTCAGTGTTTTCCTATTTCAGAAGAACATTGAGAAGATAAATACAGTAAGGAAGAAGAGGTGGTGACCAAATAGTGGCAACAGTGACCAAAGCTGTGGACATATCTAAGGTAGGTTAAGATAGGATCTGGCAGATTAGGATAAGAGATCTGACTAGGATGCAGTAGGAGATGCTAAATAAGTAACAAATTATCTCCCTTCTACCCCGGGGAATGTCTGTTCCCTCACCCACTGAGAGATCTCTCCAAAGGAAACAGGCTATAAGGCTGCATTTATGACACAGTACTCTTCTGAAGTCAGTGTGCCTTTAGTAGGCTTCGGAGTAGGCACACCTGAGATGAGTGGTCTCATCAAGCACAGTATCCTCACCCAGGCATCTTTTACCTGCCAGCCCCCATGTTGTGGAGCCTGTTCTCCCAGATGCTTTATGCCTTCATTTAAATGCTGCTTTAGACAACATTTTTTTCCCTCCTTTTGATTGATGTCCAGCCCAGCACATTATCCCTTCCTTTAAATTGATGTCACTTTCTTTAAGAGCCTAAGCATTACCCTAAACTGTGTTTTAATTGCTATTTATATGTCCCTCAAGTGTGCAGAACCATGAATTGTTCAGCAAAGGCCAGGACATTTTATAAATAAAATCCTCACTTGCTACTGAGAATGATAATATTAGCTGGCAGCATCTGGATACACTTTCAAAGTGAAGATTTTACTCTTACAAGACAAGGCTAAAAACAGAGATGGCATATGCTAGAGTGAAACCTGCAGAAAGCTTTTTCCCCCCCCTGTTCTTCGAATACCATCGTAAGTCAGTGAGTGGGAGGAAAGTTAAAGCTTACATACATCCCAGCATGCCAACCCATGCCCTACTGAGATACTTGACTGTCTAGTGCTTCTAAGCAGCTGGAAAAATTTCAAACTGTCATCACTGATTAAAATGGGATTTTATAGAAAGCATCACACATATAGTCAGAATTCAAGACTTATTTTGCATGATGGAAATACAAACAGTTGCTAATTTTGCTTCAAAAACAGATTTTCTTTGTGTTTCCCTCTGTATTCTACTAGTATTTACTCAAGGCAGTACATATCCATTAATTATGGATTCCACCTTGCTTTGGTGAGTTGGGAATTCACCCACCATGATTTTTCACTGGAAAGCCTGTACTCCTCCTAAACAGCCTGGAATCACACAGATGCCTGCACATCAACATTTCTGCCACTTGCTGTCTCCAGGCTCATTCCTGAGCACCTGAGTGGAGCTGATGCCCGTGATTTTGATCTCCACGGCTCACCTGCAGCTCCCTGCCTTTCCCTCCCTCAGCTAAGAAAGTAACTAGCTCTGTTGTAGCAAACACCTTGTTAGAGATGAGACGACCACATTACCAAGGACATACTGTATTAGCCTTTACTATTCGACACAGACTTTTGGATTGAAAACCCAGAGCCGCTTGACTTCCTTCTCCTCTTAGCATCATGAGATCTACCATTATTATAATTTCCCTAACCTTGAGAGAAAGAGCGAGAATGATACTGTTTCATCTGTACTCTCTATTAGGTGGCAAACTTTGCATGACATGTCTAATCCCTTCCTATTTGTGTGCAAAGATGGCACCAGACAACCTTGCTGATATTCACTCACCAAAACCTCCATACGATACTTGATGCTGAGCATGGAAAGGGAAGTTCTGAGAGTCAACAGCAGGTATGAGATGGCACCTGCTCCCAATAGTGTTACAGAGAGGGACAACTAAAGCTTCTGCATCCCAGGCCAATGCTGCACCACCAGCCCAAGACCCAGCTGGCCATACTGGGGCAACCTGACCCTGCTGGTAATGTGAGGGAGAGTCCAAGTGATGCTCCACACAGCTCCCTGCTGTGGGGCTGCCCAATCCCCAGCCCCCGCTCACCACCACAGACCTACCTGCAGCATGTGCCCTCTGTAATAGTGTCTTGTTAAAGGATTAATCACTCACACATTCAGCAAGTTCAGTGCTTCTCAGTACCACCAGAAAGACAGCATTAAGCACAGCTCTGCACCTGGCACATCTTATGAGGCAAAGGTACTTACTGGCATCGCAGAGGCTGCAACAGGCACCTGCCCCATCCCTGCATGACTGCGGGCCTTCCCCCCAGCTATGGCCTAACCCAGCCCAGGCCCAGCAGAAACCTCCCTGGGACACGGGCCACTGCACGCAGTGACAGCCCCTTCTGCACCAGGACAGGCTTTACTACTGACAGAAGCTCCACAGCCTTTGGTGCGTCACCAGGCCAGGTAGCACACAGGAGCAGGGCCCCACACTGACACACACCTAGGCAGAGCCACACACAAGGCACCCAGAGCAGCTGCCAACAGCCATGACAGTGCTGGCCTGGGCAGGCGCTTAAATACCTTGGGTGGGGCTGGGATTGGCCAGAGGGCAGGACTAGGTGGAAGCAGAGGATTGGTGGAGGGCTGCTCTCTGTCTGGGGATTGGTTGGCTGTGGGGCTGTGGGCACCATGGGCTGGTCAGGGTCCCGAGACCTACTGGGAGGCCTGTGGGGCAGCCCGGTGGGGTGGCCCTGGCCCAGCACAGTCACCAGCCTTAGGGGGTGACCCCCACCCCGATGCAGTCACCAGCCCCGTGGGGCGACCCCCGCCCCCATCTGATGCACTTAGGGTTAGAGGTGACCCAAGCCCTGCAGTCCCTGGGGCTAGGGGCTGACCCCAGGTGTCGCGGCCAGGGCAGGCACCCCAACCCCATGCTGGGTCGCTGCCGAGGCCATGCAGCAGGGTTGCAGCGCCAGGCCTTGCTCCTCACCTCTCTGCTGAGCGCCCAGCTACCAGGCTGGGACACAAAAGCAGGGGCTTGGGTTTGGTTTCTTTTTTTCTTTTTTTTAATGCAGCTATAACTGCTTCTTGCAAGAAATATGCTATAGCTGCTCCAAGACAGCCCACCAAACCCAGGCCGGTGGTGAGGCGGGCACCATTGGCCTTGTCTCTGAATTCAGTGTGGACATCGGTGGGAGATAACGGTGAAGCAAGTTCAAGCATGATGAGCTGGATATTGAGCCAGGCTTTTCAGATCACAATTTTGGCCTTAAAAAGCTGCCTCACCTGCACCGATGGCCCAGACCAGGTGCCTAAGTCTTCTTCTAAAGCCTGTACTCCTTGTGCTTCCCTGAGCACCCAGTGAGCCCCCAAGCAGGAGATCCCCCAGGGATACCGCAGCCAGCTCCCTGCCATCCTCCTGCTGAGCTGAACTGCATCATCCTGGGGGACATGAAATGGAAGCAAACCTGGATTGCTGGATTCTCCACTGACATTTATGCTGGGAGGTCAGGGAGATGATCAGCTCATCTTGGAAGAAATGGGGCCAGTTGGTAAGGCACAACCGACAGAGCATCACAAAAATATAAGCTGTCATAGCAATTATTATTCCTTTTTCTTTTTAGCCAGTCACTGCATCACTCTGAATGATAGGAAATGGCCTGTATGGGGAAAATAAAGTGACCTTGTTGCAAACACTTCCAAACAGAACAAAATTATGTAAACACAGCCCTCCACACAGTGCGCCTGCAACCCTCTGCACCAGTGGTTAAACCTCAGCCTGACCCAGATCTCTGGAGAAAACAGAAGGTTAAAAAGTTAATTTTTCTCACCTGGACAGCAATGGATTTTTTTTAACCTCTCCTGGGACAGACTGCAATCAGGCAAAGGTGCAAAGAGAACTAGCTGTAGACTGACCATTTCTCCAAACGATGACAATAAATTCGCCAGAGCAAGAACTCTTGAAATACCACAGATATTAGAGCCTGTTGTAAAGAAAGAGTATCCAAATATAATAGCTGGAAAGTTGATGTTCAACCCCTTAAAACAAGCATGCTGATTGCAACGTGAAATGAGTACTTAAAATTTGTACAAAGCTTTTTCTCCGTCCCAGCACTGAGCCCGCTGAATCGATAAGAGGTGGGCAATGCTGTAGTCCCAGACCGTCCCAAGGAGTTTGAGCTAAAGCCGAGAGCCTCATGTGCATGGCCATGTATTGGGTTTGCGTGGCAAGGTTTTTGTAGCAGGGGGGGCTACAGGGGTGGCTTCTGTGAGAAGCTGCTGGAAGCTTCCCCTATGTCCGATAGGGCCAATGCCAGCCGGCTCCAAGATGGACCCACCGCTGGCCAAGGCGAGCCAATCAGCGACAGTGGTAGCACCTCTGTGATAACATATTTAAGGAGGAGGGGGAAAAAAACCCACCAGGACACAAACTGCAGCTGGAGTGAGGAGTGAGAACATGTGAGAGGAACAACTCTGCAGACACCAAGGTCAGTGAAGAAGGAGGGTGAGGAGGTGCTCCACACACCGGAGCAGATATTCCCCTGCAGCCCATGCTGAAGACCATAGTGAGGCAGGCTGTCCCCCTGCAGCCCACGGAGGCCTACAGTGGAGCAGATATCCACCTGCAGCCCATGGAGGACCCCACGCCAGAGCAGGTGGATGTGCCCGAAGGAGGCTGTGACCCCGTGGGAAGCCCATACTGGAGCAGGCTCCTGGCAGGACCTGTGGCCCATGGAGACAGAGGAGCCCATGCTGGAGCAGGTTTGCTGGCAGGACTTGTGACCTCACGGGGGACCCACACTGGAGCAGTTTGTGAAGAACTGCAGCCCATGGGAAGGACCCACGTTGGAGAAGTTCATGGAGGACTGTCTCCCGTGGGAGGGACCCCACGCTGGAGCAGGGGAGGAGTGTGAGGAGTCGTCCCCTTGAGGAGGAAGGAGCAGCAAAGACAACGTGTGATGATCTGACCACAACCCCCATTCCCCATCCCCCTGCTCCACTTCGGGGGAGGAGGGAGAGAAAACTGGGAGTGAAGTTGAGCCGGGGAAGAAGGGAGGGGTGGGGGGCAGGTGTTTCAAGATTTCGTTTTATTTCTCATTACCCTACTCAGTTTTGATTGGTAATAAATTAAACTGATTTTCCCCAAGTCGAGTCTGTTTTTCCCATGACGGTGATTGCTGAGTGATCTCCCTGTCCTTATCTCGACCTACGAGCTTTTTCATTATATTTTCTCTCCCCTGTCCAGTTGAGAAGGGGAGTGATAGAGTGGCTTTGGTGGGCACTTGGCATCCAGCCAGGGTCAAGCCACCA
>VYZW01045654.1:8144-19446 GCA_013401315.1 Balaeniceps rex
TGTTTCCACATTTTTAAAGCCTTTCCTTTTAAATTCCTTGGCTGAAGTTATTAATTGGATTAAACTCGAATTCATTAAATTTGTGCCTCTGAAGTTCTGGTTTTAGTATGTATTGAAAATAACCTGTCACAAGATAAGAGAATAGATAAAAAAAATGAAAGTACCGCTAAGAACACAAGGAAGCCCATGAAAGGCTGCAGAAAGGATCAGTAGTAACACGCTAGTTTTAATAGCTCAGCACAGTGCACATTTTATGCCACTTTGTTTGACAGGGATGTGTTGAAAGCGATTCCTGCTAGATGTAGAAAATAAAACTGAGGTTTGGAAAATTCTGCACTCATCTAAGAATATATATTACAAATGATCTTCCAGGAGCCATGCAGACCTGCAACACAGCACACAGATTTTCTGATACGTTCAAGTTAACGGAGGAGAACATTTGACCAGTGTTTAGTACAGCAATGCCATATTTCTGTATTGGGGTGGGAGACACGGCTACTGTCCAGAGAGTGAAATCAGAGTTAAAAAATTACTACTTTCTACTCTCAGTGTTCCTTGACATTTTTCTGTTGCATTTCAGTCTGCCTGAATGATCCTTTCTACAAAAAAAGGGGCCACTGAAAACTTCCAAGTCTACCAAGGTGCTCCACTTCTGTAGCTGCTGGTGTGGCTGTGCTCAAAGCAATAACTGCAAAAGCTGAAGCAGGTTTTAGACTGGGAAAGAATTCCATGAAATTCTGTATAATAAAGGAGGAGGCAAAATCTAAATGAACCCTTCTGGCAGCAGATGCTATGAAAGTAATTTAAAGGACCAACCATTAACTCAGAAAACCTTATATGAAGAGGTTTTCACAAATACTTGCATGAGGAGTGCACATGAGTGGCTGGAGGCAACAGACAGTGAATACTTCTCAGTCTGGTTTTACTGTTTGTGCATCTGCTATCTGACCCTGATCTAAATTTGATTCTCCGGCAGCCCTGTTGTCACCATGCATGGATTTTTAAATGTGATGTTTTAGATGAAGTATTGCTGTGCCAGCCAAAGGAAAGGGAAAGCTGAGTCACTGACCTTTTATCGAGGGGACGGAGGGAGCAGGAGCTGTACCTCTGTGGTGCCTTGTGGTAACTGTACATAAAACAGAGACGTCGTGGTAGTGACCTACCTGCTCTATCTCTGCAATGCATTTCTGGAGCGACTTTTACTGAAAACATCATAAAGCTTAACCAGACATCACTATTAGCCCTGTTTTATAAAGAGGGTAATTGGGAGAAATGAAGTAGTTTGCTCAGGGATGTGCAAGTCAGCAGAAGAACTAGGGATATCATCCAGAAATCCTGAGCTGCATATTTTTGTCTGTGACACCATAGAGCTTCATGAACCAAAATCTGTTTTCTCCTGGAGTCAGGAGTGACTTGATTCATCAACAAAAGTATAATCAGACTCTTACCTCCAGCTTTGGAAGTCCCCAGGACCATCTCACTGGGCTCAAAAGAAATCACTGTTGAAGACAGAAAATGTAAACTCAGAAAACAAGTTGCCAGCACAGACTGTTATGAGACATCAAGCTGCTGAGAAGAGCTTTTTCAGCAAAGCAAGAAGACCCAGGCATTTCATGTAAACAGATTTGCCCATTTTTCTCTGTGGTGCATTAATTATTGTAGACAAAGTGATACTGATGAAATAATCTCATGGTGCGTTCAAATAATGTGCTTTACACTAACAAAGAAGCAGCACAAGTATGACCGAGGCGGTGAATTCAATATTAAATCCATTTGACAAACAAATACACTAAAGACAATTAGGTTTAAAATCTCAGTGTTGTGCACAGAAGGATGCCACATTCCTCGTGAACACCTCATGTTTACCTGCATTGAAAGTCAAGTGCCGATGGGCAGCTACAAGCCCAAATACTTCCCTAACTTTTAATTTATTTAGCAATTTCTGATAAACTTTTTTCATTTCTCATCAGCTACATTTTGATTAATTATAAACATATAAATTATAAAAAAAAAAAATCTCTGCATCTTTGTGTCTGTTGTTAGGATGTTCTGATGCGAGGAAAAATGTCTTTGCCTTTGAACAAGTTTCTGAGTAGTGCTTAGCTTTGGCTTAATGCAGCTCCCACAGCTGTCAGTGGTGAAGCTCCTATGGGCTTAAATGGGGAGACAGATGCTCATATGGTAAACGGTTCTCCAAATATTTCCTTCAAAGTCTGAATAGATATGTTATCTGTGATACATTTTCAGCTTTCTAAAATTTCTAATACATGTTTTTATCCCTTGGCGATGTGTTAAGCCTTAGGATGAATTAAGCCTCTTTAGAGAGCATAAGTAATAATTTTTTCAGGAAGTAAAAGATTGCTACAGATGTGCAAATACAGGTGCACTCACTCCTTCAGGAGTTCTCCTTTTCTATTACCAAGCCTCCCAGAAGCAGCTAGAAAAACATGAACCAAGATGGGAGGTGTTGTTAGGCGGGAACAAGAAATATCTGGTAAAAAACCCACCTTGATAATACAGGAGATGTATGAAGGAGCAGCCAGCACTTACACTCAACATAAAGTCTTTTCAGACAGGTGCCCCTATGCATATGGCACTTTTTTAAAAATAAAAAAACCCTGTTAAAGTCTGAAGCATTGTTTGTTAAAAAAAAAAAAAAAAAAAAAAAGAGAAGAAACAGTTCCATATGGTTTTGCATTATTCCAGATTCACGCTTAGGGCAATGACTTGCTTTGAGAAACACAGAGGAGCACACTACCGATTGAAACCAGGTTCTTAAGTTCTCAAAAAGTGCAATTTTCCACCTCTCCCCGCTCCCACAAAATAACTCCCAAGTTTCTCCGAGTTGAGCAGTGGCTTGGTCGCACCCACTCAGTGCACATTGCTTGTGTGCTTGGCAGGTACGGGGTCTCTGTAGATGACAGCATGGCTTTGCTTGTGATGGGGCCACGTTACCAAAGTGCATCAGCTAAATCAGGCAATGGATGGTCTAAGACTGGTCTCCTTCTGTATTTCACTACTGTATGACTTGGCCCTCACTTACTAGGTGTGCCCTCCCAGAGCCACCCAGGGCTTTGGATGACTTCTCTCCACGGCCTCTTGTGTTGTAGTGCACACCATGCAGGTAGGAAGAGAATAGTTTTCTCATACCACAGCAATGAGATTTTGCAATCATCCATTCCTGATTAAGATAGTTATTGATTGTAGCAGAAAAAAATGAAGCTTGTCAGAAGAACCACTCGTGGTTTAGGAACTCACCCAAGAGACACCAGAGTGAGAGGGACTTCAACCTGGATCTCTACGTTGCAAGCAAATAAACCACCGAACTGACGGCTCATTTGCAACAAACCATGCTCAACTTTTCCTTGTGCCACTACTCGAGCTTGTATAATTAAATGTCTCTTTAAAGACAACAAATATGCAGTTGGCTGTGGGTCCAGTGGTTGGCACCCACACAGCATGTCTCTGCCAAACAGCTCAGCTGCTGCAACCTGTGTTCCCAGGGAAAAAAAGGTCTGTTTGGATGAAAACAGGTTTTGTCGTAGAGTGCTCATTCTCAGCCCTTGGGAAACTTACTGTGAACACTGGCTAAGCACATTACATGCACAAATTGAAAAACTGCACCTTCTCATTCAGTCTTGAATTTAATCACCAAAACATTATATCTACTTTTATATCAGTCCTTTTAGAAGGGCAGAAAGAAAGCAAACAGCTTATCCTTGTATTTTATTGTTTCAGCTTTTGGGAGCTGAAAACAGTGCTTCTTGCACCGTAAGTTGCAAACCTTCTTCCATGGATGCAGTTGCAGCCTGTGTTTTGTCAATCTCATGATGAAGGAACTCTGCAAAAATAAAAGAATTCTTACACCAGAGAGTCATGGCTTAAGATGCTCATTAGACAGGATCTTGGCATAACATGATCAGAGTCGTCAGTATGGAACTTATGTCTAAATATTATTACTATTGTGCTTTTTGCAGGGTTATTATATGCTATAAATATAGCAAATTTAACCTTATTATTGATAATTACAGTATCAGTATTAAAATCCTGCCTTAGTATTTATTCACTGCTGATACTAAATTCTACTCAGCAACATACAGAACAGTAAAAAAAAAAAATCCCTCAGTCTCTATCATGAGGAGTTTCAACCTAAACAAGAGAAATTGGCTAGCGATCAGCATTCTTTAAATTCCCATTTCAGCAGGTGCTTAAATACATGGCCTATAGGGAAGGTATGAAGATAAGAATTA
Organism: Balaeniceps rex; assembly: GCA_013401315.1. Lineage (NCBI taxonomy): Eukaryota > Metazoa > Chordata > Aves > Pelecaniformes > Balaenicipitidae > Balaeniceps > Balaeniceps rex. The sequence continues at coordinate 12,395 of VYZW01045654.1, forward strand.
AACATTTAAACACAAAACTTAAATGTTTAAATCCAGGCAGTTGGCTAGGAACCTTGTTGAAGCAGGACCTTAAATGTGCATGCAAAAGGGATCCATCTGAAAATATTTTTAAGTTGCTTTTAGTGTTTTTTCTTACATTATTTCTAAATGAGATTCAGGGTTCTTTTCTGAATTCTTTTCTGAATTCCTTCTCAGAAAAAGGAGGCATTTGACCAAAATTTTCCTGTGCACCCATGTAAAAGCTTGTCACGAAAATGGTGCTTTAGTTTATTTGGCTTTTTTCTCTTCCTTTCATGTTTTGACATCTTGCTAATACTTGCCTTTGCTTCTCAGAAAGGAATTCATAGCTTCCAAAATACTCATGATATTTTTCTGAGTATAAATTTGTCTTGTTTTAGAATCATAGAATCATAGCATCACAGAATCATTTGGTTGGAAAAGGCCTTTAAGATCATCGAGTCCAACCGTACCTGTCCACTACTAAACCATGCCCCTAAGCACCTCGTCTACCCATATTTTAAATACCTCCAGGGGTGGGGACTCAACCGCTTCCCTGGGCAGCCTGTTCCAATACTTGACAACCCTTTCTGTGAAGAAGTTTTTCCTAATATCCAATGTAAATCTCCCCTGGCGCAACTTGAGGCCATTGCCTCTTGTCCTATCACTTGTTACTTGGGAGAAGAGACCAACACCCACTGTGCTACAACCTCCTTTCAGGTAGTTGTAGAGGGCAATAAGGTCTCCCCTCAGCCTCCTTTGCTCCAGACTAAACAACCACAGTTCCCTCACCTGCTCCTCATAAGACTTGTGCTCCAGACCCTTCACCAGCTTCCTTGCCCTTCTCTGGACACGCTCCAGCACCTCAATGTCCTTCTTGTACTGAGGGGCCCAAAACCGAACACAGTACTCGAGGTGCGGCCTCACCACTGCCGAGTACAGGGAAAGGATGACTTCCCTGGTCCTGCTGGCCACACTATTTCTGATACAAGCCAGGATGCCGTTGGCCTTCTTGGCCACCTGGGCACACTGCCGGCTCATATTCAGTCAGCTGTCGACCAACACCCCCAGATCTCTCTCTGCCAGGCAGCTTTCCAGCCACTCATCCCCAAGCCTGTAGCGTTGCATGGGGTTGTTGTGGCCCAAGTGCAGGACCCGGCACTTGGCCTTGTTGAACATAGTCCGGTCAAAGAATTACAGAGATAAGGACATACCCTCCATGTGAACTGTTGTCATCTCTCTCTTGCTGGTTGTTTCTGAAAAGGAGAAAGCTCTCTCATAGACTAAAGTGTGAGAAGGGGGGTTGTCACTGTTTAATCTGAATAGTACAACAAATCAGGATTTAACTGAATTTATTGCTATTAAAGCAAAGGTTTAGGCACATATATCTCCATTTCATTCACCTTTTTCTCTGTAATAAAGAATCTACCAAAATAATTTTCCTAGAAATTTGTCAGATTTTTTTTTTTTTTCCCCAAAGCCTAAGCTGGACAGAACAGCCACACAGAAAGACAACAACATGAGTGAACACTAAATAAAAATGTTTCATTCAAAGGATTTTTTTCCATTAAGAAATATAATCAGGAGCCTAAAATTAGCAGAGGTATGCAGTGAGCTAGAGTTGAATCTATCTTTATCAGCAGTGGTAAAACCAGCATGATTTTCCTGTTAGCACCTAATAATTTCCCCTTTATTTGTAATGTGTTGGAACTGCCATACTTTATATGAGAGCCATCTGATCCCAGGGAAGGATTACCAGCTTACACGAAACAACTTTCTGGCTTTGATGCAAACGTTCCTGTGCCATTTTCTTCTCCCTTGACCTATTCACGAGGGGATGCACGCATCCAGAGCATGGTATAGATGTGTATATCTGTCCTTAGCACTGGGGTGTGTGAATATGAACCAAAGGATTAGAAAAACTGGCATTTCTTTTTCACGTCTCTCTCAGCTTGGGAGTTCAAAGGTCCTCCCCCTGCCATGCTCTGATTGCAATCCATATGAATTAAGTTTTTAATCCAGCCCTGTTCCCACAGGACAGGTATTCAGTCTTACAAGGCTGTAATTTCAGCTACAGAGCTCAGGTCAGTGTATGACAATGGAGATAAATATCCCCTTCATCTTTAGAGAGGATTTTTCCTTCCAAGATGGAAACCAAGTAACAGAGCAGAGTGGGCCTATTTTTGCTTTTCCAGCTAGTTTTTGTATTATTTAAGGGGAGATTTGAGCTAGCAGTATTTTCAGTTTGGCATTCTTGCTAGTGACCTCAGCGGGTCACTGATCACCCCAAGTATCACCCATTCATTCAGGCTGGCAAGAGCCTCACAGGGTTGGCAGGAGCCTCCTAAAAAAATATTTCTTCATATCTAACTGGAATTTCCTTGTCGCAGCTGTGTGTCTTGCCTCTTGCCCTGTCCCTGTGCGCCTTCAGGAAGAGTCTGGCTGCATCTTCTCTACACACCCCGCTAGGTATTGAGGACAGCAAAAAGATCTCCCCTGAGCCTCCTCCTCTTTCATCGTGTGCTCCAGCCCCCTCATGAGCTCCGTAACCTCTCCTGGACTTGCTCCAGGACAACAATTAGTCCATCTTCTTCTTCTCTTTTGTTATTTACTTGTGTAGCAGTAAATGGAAAGGACACATGAAACGGAGAATAGGACAGACTGCCAGATTTAGTTCACCCAGCTACTGCTTCATTCTTGTTGGGTCAAATTTGATGCCAGCACAAAAACTGGCAGGAGGAGGCAGTTGATCGGATCCTTATTATTACCTGTAACCAGAGATGGACAGAAGGAGACATCCAGCGCATTCAAGGAAGAGTTAATATGTGCATTCACAAAGCATTCAATGGCATCTTTGTCGCAGTTGCAGAGGAAGTGTTCACACGGATCCCCAGACTCTGGAAATAAAATAAAAATCCGAACAAGGTACTATTGAAATATCTTTTCCACCTCCTGCTTTTTCCTCCCTGTAAGGTTTGTGTCTATATTCATTAGTGCAAACCTATTTGTACTGTACTTCTTCACGTTAAACACAGTCAAGTTTCATAGTCCAAGACAGTTTGGTTTTGAAACGCCATCCAATGTAGCCTGGCACGGCTGGCAATAGACTCCTTGCCTGAGCCGGTTCATTCTGTAGAGTCGTGAGGATTACAGAGCACTGCTTTGCTGCCTCTAGTTTTTCCATGAAAAACTTAACCCAGCTGATAGGAAGGTTTCTGCTTAATTTATATATGACTTTTGGTAGTTAGACCAGAACAAAATTCTTGGTCATGGTGAGACTCCAGTATTACGCTCTTGCGATAGGTTAATCTTACCGCAGGTCAGGTTTTCAGTAGAGCAGCTGACATCTGTAGAAATCTTTGATGGATCCCATGTGCACTCCATCTCCATTGCTTCCTCGTAGCATTTGCGGTGCTGGAAACAGCAGCTTAAAAAATGAAATAACACAAAGCTCACACAATTTATTTTCAGTTCAAGATCAGATTGCAATGCTTTCGCATCACTCTTACACAAGAATGCAAAAGATGCCAAAAGAGAAAATGAGGCCTTCAGCGTGGTCCCTAGACACAAGAAAGGCTGAGTACTGCTTTTGCCTGAGTCGGTCTAGTGGGGTAAGTATAGCTGGGTGCAAAACTCAGTGGTAGGAGCAGGTCTGCATGTTGTGGGAGACCACACTTACATGTCTCTCCTTCTGCAGTACCTGAGTTCTTACAGCTCAGCTCTAGAGGGTCTTGGCTTCAGCCCTGCCACAACCTTTCTCACTGCAGTTTTGGAGAACTACACAGAACCTGGCACTCATGGAGTGTTAATGCCTCTGCAAAGCCTTGTGAATCCCTGTGTCTCATTGAGACTATATAAATACGTGCAGTGTTATCCTCCGTTTCCTGTACTTTCTCTTCTATGCAACAATCAGGACTATAATGCACCATTTAGCCATGGGAAGGGGCCATGAAATATTTTTCTCACCCTGGAGTAAAGCAGCTTTCTCCTACAACCACACAAGAAAGGCAATTAGAAACCTTGCATTTTCCCACATCCCTGCTGTCATGCAAACCCCAAATGCCACATGACCACTTTAGCTGAATAGCAATGAAAAGTCAACTAAAACAACAAGGTCTTCATCAATCATTTCTTCTCTTCAGCTGCTTTTGAACAGGCAAGCCGTCTACTTCTGTATCATAGAAACATCTGTGTGCACTGGCATCAGCTGTAAATGAAACACCAGTAAAAGGCTCAGTCATCATTTACCCCATATAAGATAGTTATGTAAAATAAGCAGGGGTTTGCTGATAGATTGAAATATCATCATTTCAGAGAAATGGACTCAGAACGTGGGTCTGGTATTGAATTGCCATTGGTCTTGACTATGCGGAATGCGAAGACAACATTAACACTCAAACCCAGCATCTGCTGCCAGGAAGGGTTAACTTGCGATCGTGATGCAAGGAGTTAACTTTAATTAAGCTCATGTGGGATTTTTGTTAAAGACACACTGAATGTGGTATCACACATCGCCCACAGCCCTGCATATGCACTGAACTCACCAGTGGACAGAAGCACTCCTGCAATGATCAGAGCAGGGAGCAAACACCTGTACCTTGCAGGCTTCCTTCTAGGCTATGCATTCACTTTCTCACTTCCTATATTTAGGAAGCATTTAATATTTAATCACTATATTAATAAATAATAATTACAATATTTTATATGTCCTCACAACCAAGGAAGCAGTCCAAGTCCTAGCCACAATCAGACTCTTGACTTGGTGAAAGACATCAGTGATGAGGTTTGCTCAGGTTCCCAGCAATGCATCAGAGCTCATGAATAGCGTTATCCCAGCTGATGAAGATTCAAAGCCCAATTTCTTGCACTCCAGTGTCTCTGCTGCCTGTTAGTGGTTTTGGTCCTTGCTGTAACCTGGTCTAGGAGACTGCAGGAACGTATTGAACAAAGGTGAGGGCAAACAGCATTCAGCAGAGGGTCCCTGATGGTTTCTCCACACCACAAACACTACTGTGCCTTGTTTCAGAGGTGAGGCTGAAATCTGTAAGCTTCTTCGGGAACAGAGTTTTAAACACATAGCTGATGAAATGTCTCAAGACCCACTCGTGTCTCTGCCTGAGGTCTAGTGAGGTGCCAGCACCTGAAAGCTCCTCTACCTGCATAATTAGTCTAATACCAACTCCCTGCAGTTCTTGTTTGTTTAGAGCATCACAATTACATCAACACTTAATGCAACAGTTAATCAGAAAGTTTACTTGCCTTCCCTTTGCAAGCAGGGGATTGTAAGACATGGATTGTCCTCTGGGCGTGATTATCTTTCCCCATGGACTATGGAGGTAGACTGGGCTCCTAATTTAGATATGACAGTTAGCTTCTCTGGGAAATGGGAAAAGGTTGGGCTTACGGGCGCATTTTCCAAAGCCTTAAAAGCCTCCAGTGAGATGTTCAGCCCTTTTTTATGGAACAGAAATTCCAGTGACAAAATCCGAGGTTTGCAAAACTAGTTTCTAAGAAATAAAATCAGCGAAAAAATTGCAATGCTGTGGGAACTGTGTCTGAGAAAGACACGTAGCAGCCACCTGTTTGGAGGTTCTCTTGAACCAAGGGCATATCTGTATCAGTGGCAAGACAACAATCGGTCTCCATTTACTGCAAACTGCAGTGGGGTTGCCATGCTGCTACAGAAACCTCACCATTGCTAACCGATTTGTAAACACGAAGTGACTCTGTGGATGTTTCTAAGGACAAAACTGCTGATAGATCATTCTGCTGTTTCTGTATTTATGCTGCTCTGCATTAAAATGAAGCTGAGTGAAACAAAAGCCCAGGTGCTCAGCTCTTTGGGTGTCAATCCATTGACCTGACTCAAGCTCTCATTTCAGCATGTCATCATGATCATTCAGAAAACCTTTCATAAGAAGCCCCATGGTTTTTTTCCAGTAGCAGGGTTAGATCTTCATTTTCCCAGCCATCCCATGCTGGAAAGTGGATGGATTAATCTCTATCTAGCTATAGGCATTAGCCCTTTCTGAGCCATTGCTGTCTTCACTCAGGGAATTAATACATTACGTTACAGTGTTGGAAAAACCTTTTTTTCTATTTTGGCATGGATGGATCTTTATTCTTTTTGAATTTCTTTTCACATCTCCTGCTGGCATAAGTGAACAACAATTTGTTTGTCCTGGCCTGAGATTACATTTTTTCTCACTAGCCCAATCAGGGTCTGGGGCAGTATCCCTCCAAAGCACAGACTGGAATTTAGATGTTTTTGTTCCTGGTGCATGGTACTGGGACAAGCCACTGAGCTACATTGTTCTTTGTGCCTGGGTGCTCCAGTGTCTTACAACCTCTGCATGTACGCAGGTATTCAGGGCAAGACCTACTTAACCTCCTAACTGCCACTTTGAGTCACACTTAGCTGTAACCTGATTCTGTTGATGCTTAAATCCCCCTCAGATGCCAACATTTTCACTATAGTCCACTATGAGTCCATTACATTGCTGGTGCATTACACAGCTCCCAATACCAACAATTTGGTGAGATTGTAAACCCACTAAACTGCTCAGGTTAATGCTCTCCCACTCACCTTATTAACAGGCCCTCCAGATTTTGACACCAATTTAAGTGTGAGACAGAATTCCCCAGTACAAAGAAATGAATGAGGTTTTGTTCACAAGGATCTGTTCAGAACTGAGAGACCCCTGGGTAAGATATTTCAAGGAGATGGGTATGGTGTTTACTTATTCTATTGCATTAGTGGCCACTCTTTGCAACCAGTTTAAACCAGCTGTGCCACCACAGTTGCACTGGTGGAATTATATGCAAGTGTGGGGGACTCTGCTTTTACCTGTAGGATGGGAATATTTCTCCACATTGAAGTGTGTGGAAATACAGAGAGACTCTGAGCTATGTGAAAAAAGAAGCAAGTGGATCATCACATGCTGTAGGTTATAACCACCTCTTAATCATCTGTTTGCAAGCCATGCTGTAAGGCAACTGGTACGGGGTGTTGGCCAGCAAAAAGATAGTGCTCAGCAGGTCGAAATAACACCGGC
>VYZW01045657.1:4170-14636 GCA_013401315.1 Balaeniceps rex
TCTTCCTCCAGTGACAATCACTAAGCATTTAGCTCTGCTGTGGGATGGAGCAGGCGAGCTAATTAACACAATAAGTCATAAAGAGATGGTGCCAGTGGGGAAAATGGAGCTGCATGAGCTGTCTGTGTTCATACCCTGTGCAGTCCTCTTGTCACGAGACCCTAACTGTATGATTAAGAATGACAAGTGTTAACCCCTCCGGTCTGGGGGTCTCCCAGCTCTCCTGCTGCAGTGGTCTCATCCCATTTTCTTTCTCAGAATTACAGCAATTAGCAACAAAAAGACATATTAGTTCATCTGTCTTACACGCTTGCTCTTCTCCTTGGACAAAGTGAAATGAATCCCTATATTTGTGCAGTTCCTTGTCCAGACAATNTTGGACTGATTAGCTCCCATGCATGAAAGAATAAAATTTATTTGGGGAAGAGGTGAAACTGAGGTGTTCCCCTTGTAGAGCATTCACCAGACTGCTCCTTCGGACATGGATTAACCTTCTAGCCAGCAATCATATATTGACCAGCAGTCCCTATTTTGCCCATGGGGTGTGTTTTGTGTCCACTTAATGCTTCCAGATCTGGGATGCAGCTTCTGGTGAACCACAGGGACAAAACTGGAATTCACACTGCTGGACAAGTGTTCACTTGCAACTGTTTTGTTTAAAACAAAAAGAAATCGGTCTTGGGGGGGTGGAGGGGGCAAATTCTGCAGAGAATGGAAATACACAGTCCTGATGACGTTCCCTCAGCAAGATTAAGCTGGGTTCAGAGCTGAATGTGGCTTGAAACCCAGATAGAGTCACACTTTCAATTTCTTTTTTATGGATTGCAGTAGTTGAGTGTGTGGGAAGGGAAGAAGGGAAAGGAGCAGAGGAGAATGGAAGGAGAAAGGACTCAATATGTTGATCCAGATCATCCAAATTCAGTGGCTCTCAGACCCTTATTTCCTCCTTGCAGGAAATGAGGATTAAGATATTTCCTATGAACAGCTGAGTCAGAGGATCATCTTTGTTATTATTTTTTCTTGGAGCGAACATCCCTGTTTAAATTCGACAAAACAATAATAATTGAAGACACACAGAAAAGCTAAGTAAATTCCAGGCACCACAACCCATTGGGAATGAATGCCATTTTCAAGTTATATTTGTTTTTGCATTTGTTTTCCTTCTTTTTAGCTAACAGTGCCTCATACTTAAATATCCCCTGAAGGGAAAAAAATATTAAAACCTACAGAACAGCTGACATAAAGAAAAGGACTGAAAAGAGCACCTGACTAAAGTGGTTATTATTATTCACCTTAGTACACACTCATACACATACATAGACATTAATCCTTAGCAACCTCTTTACTAACAACTTCTCTGACAGTTGAGAGGGTTCCACTTCAGTAATAAGAATTTATTGCATTTTATCAGTAACAAGATCAAAATTGCCCAGGAGTATCCCTTCAACTCCAACAGGCATGTGTGCACCCAGACATTTTGTAAAACTTTTCTGCCTTCATACAGAGCTCACTGATATCCACAGTGGTGTTAACATGAACTGTACTGGGTGTCAGATGAGATCTTCACATTCGTTTTCCACCCTTGCTCATGAAAAAAATAAAAAAAGAATATTAAATGTTGAAGCCCGATTCTGGCAAGTGGGAAAAATCCTCAGCCCACAGAGGGAATCTTTTTTTAGTGAATTATAGAAATTGAACAATTTGGGGGAGGGAGGGAACTATGCTTTTTACATTCAAAAATAAGGAAATAAAGATCACTCTAGAAATTTCTGTGTCTGTTTAACTCATGACTTACCTCTCCAGAAGATAAAAGCAAATGAGCCATCCAAATCAAGAAATGGTGCCCATCCCAGATTCAAAGTGCTCACTGGTTCCAGACCTTACTAGTGAGTCTGAGCAAACCCAACAAAAGCTGAGTGAGAGGAAGAATTGCTTCCAAGTCCCAGCTGAATTCCATCCTTAATGAAGCAAGAGACCCGGAGATGGGCATAACCTTCAAGTGCAAAGATGCCCATTACAGATCACCATGGAGGAGTACAGAGGCTCTGGGACTGCAAGCCAGGACTTCCACCACTCAAGTTAAAGAACAAACTACTTCTGCAGGGCTACTGCCAGGAGTGAAAAATAGCTATGGGGAGTTGTTTAAGCAATTTCAATAATATTTCTTGGAGACTAAGACTGCACACAGTTTGAGTTAAAGTCTGACCTGTAAAAATCTAGTCTCAATTACTGTAAGGGTCAATTAGTCTTGGGAGATACGTATTCTCACTAAAAACTGATGTGTTCCATCTGTCATCAGAACAGGTATAGCCAAGCATAGCCTGAGGGAACCTCGTTGCTGGAGTATTGCCCCTGGTTTCCTAGCTCAGCGGTGAGTTCAAAGGTTCACTGTAAGATTGGGTACTGGGAAGAGGAACTTATATGAAATGTGGAAAGAAGCTCCACAAAACTCTCCCAAACCCCCAGTCATTTTTTTCCCTGTTATTTCAGAGAGCTCTGCCAGGTACTGGACAGCATAGAGATTTCATCGGCTGTATGGACCCAGGTGCCTTTATGGTTCTGTCCCTTTACCACAGAACATCTCACAGCAGTTGGTGGACATTATCCTTGCAGCGTATCAAAGAACAAGACAAGTAGTATTACTGTTTTAACATCAGCTGAGTGCAAAGGTGATTTTCCCTTGTGTTGGCTGCGCTGCTAGATGGCAAAGGCTATAATCTAATCTTGCTTTGCTGGGATATTGCTCTGAGGTCATTCTCCTTCCAGTGATGCTAAGCTAAAAGTGATAATCATAAGGTTTAGGTAACTAGAAGTGACTCCGCAAACCTCTGTCCTCCTCCTGACTTTTTTCTTCACACAGTCAGGAAGCACTAGAGATGCTTGAGACAGACATTTCTCACCTCATTCCTAGCTTGATGTTTCGAGTAAAGAAAATGAGATTATCTGGACCAAATAATCTAATTGCGAGGGTGGGGGTGAGTGATAGCCACAGAAAGTGGCCTATCTTCAGCAAATAAAGCTTCTGCAAAAGGCCATGTCAGCAACACCTCCTGCTGCCAAGCTGCCTGCTCTTGTCTGGTTCGTCACTTTGCACACATCCAGCTATAAAGAGGGTGGTCCGTGGCATGCAAGAACACTCTGCAGTATCCTTGCCACCAGAAATGCCCTCTTTGACACCTGGCGGAATTGCCTCCCCCTCCCTCCCCCTGTCTCCTCTCTTCTCCCGTTTTCTGTTTCCATTCATTGAGAAGAGATAGAAACCAGCTTTTTTTTGCAGTTTCATCCTGTTGGTCTTCCATACATATAAACAACTCCTCTGGCAGGATAATGTATACCAAAGCCTGCTCTAATCTACCCCACAGTAAATCAAACTGACTTTTAAGAACTTTTGTGGAGTTACTGCTTAGTCACCGCCATTTAAAAAGAAGAAAACCTGGTCCTATTCTTTCACCTGCTTGTTATAGCTTCTAGAAATTATGGTGATATTACCTAAGAGAGAGGCAGGCAGGCTGGCAGAAGAAAGAAAGGAAGAAAGAAAAAAAAGAAAGAAATAAAGAAGGTAAGAAAGAAAGAAAATAAGAAATTCCTACTTTCAGTAAGAAGAATATAGGAATGAATTCTAAAAAAAAAATACTTTGACAAAGTGAAAATAAAACCAATAATTTTTCTGCAAAATTGCCACTGACTTTTAAAAAGTCTAAAAAGACATAGGATCTGAACAATGCATGTGCACACACAGCCCACATAGTACCTAGTTATGTGCAAATCCACATATTCAAATTAGTGTGATTTTCTTTAAAAGGAGGAATTAAACTGACTTTTCTGTAACCCAGAATGAGAACAAATATTGTAAGTATACACTGAAAAAATCTTGTTCTAAAGAAATAAGGGGAGGGAGCGTTTTCTGATGCTCATGAAAAGCAGTAACTTTGACATGATGTTGATTTCAAGTAGCCTTTCTTTGAAATACAGGTTGCCATATGACTGGTACCAGCTGGGGGTATATTCCAGTTGTCATTCGATGCTGCCCTTGCAATAAAAGTTTTATATATATATATACACACATATATGGTTTTTAATTCCACTGATTCCTTGCATCTTGTAGTCAAGGTATATCAACTCTACATCAAAAACCTTTGCTGGAGAGCTTCACCTATAGGTTGCCTGTAGTACATTACAGGGTGTATTGTGAATACCTCCACCTGCATACCTGTGTCCAGAGGTATGCTTGGGTAATGCCCAGAGATTTGACTCCCATCCAGGAAAGAACAGGGATTTCAGGACTAAAGCTGAAGCACCGTCTCTCCTGCAGCTAGATATACTGCCACACACCTGGGGCTTTGGAGGTCTGCTTCAGAGTGTGCTTTTCTACACTTCATGATGAACAGAGATGCTTTGAGTAACAGCTCGGATTTGTTTATTCCATATGGCAAACAGACAGACAAATTTCAACACTACTGATGCAAAAGGGTTTGGAAGAAGAACTGATACAGGCTGGACCATGTCAAAAGAAAATAAGATTTGTTCACACACCTTTCTGTGGTGGGTTGACCCTGGCTGGACACCAGGTGCCCACCAAAGCCGTTCTATCACTCCCCTCCTCAGCTGGGCCGGGGAGAGAAAATATGATGAAAGGCTCATGGGTCGAGATAAGGACAGGGGAAGATCATTCACCAATTACTGTCACGGGCAACACAGACTTGACTTGGGGAAATCAGTTTAATTTATTACCAATCAAATCAGGGTAGGATAATGAGAAATAAAACCAAATCGTAAAACACCTTCCCCCCACCCCTCCCTTCTTCCCAGGCTCAACTTCACTCCCGATTTTCTCTCCCTCCTCCCCACCAGCGATGCAGGGGGATGGGGAATGGGGGTTGTGGTCAGTTCATCACATGTTGTCTCTGCTGCTCCTTCCTCCTCAAGGAGAGGACTCCTCACACTCTTCCTCTTCCAGCATGGGGTCCCTCTCACAGGAGACAGTCTTCCACAATCTGCTCCAATGTGAGTCCTTGCCATGGGCTACACTTCTTCACAGACTGCTCCAGCGTGGGTCCCTTCCACGGGGTGCAGTCCTTCAGGAGCAGACTGCTCCAGCGTGGGTCCCCCACGGGGTCACAAGTCCTGCCAGCAAACCTGCTCTAGCATGGTCTCCTCTCTCCATTGGTCCACAGGTCCTGCCAGGAGCCTGCTCCAGCATGGGCTTCCCACGGGGTCACAGCCTCCTTTGGGCACATCCACCTGCTCCAGTGTGGGGTCCTCCCTGGGCTGCAGGTGGATATCTGCTCCACCATGGACCTCCATGGGCTGCAGGGGGACAGCCTGCCTCACCATGGTCTTCACCATGGGCTGCAGGGCAATCTTTGCTCTGGCACCTGGAGCACCTCCTCCCCCTCCTTCTTCACTGATCTTGGTGTCTGCAGAGTCGGTCCTCTCACATATTCTCACCCCTCTCTCCAGCTGCAGTTGTGCTTTTTTTTTTTTACCCCCTTTTTAAATATGTTATCCCAGAGGCGCTACCACCATCGCTGATGGGCTCAGCCTTGGCCAGCAGCTGGTCCGTCTTGGAGCCCTATCGGGGCTCTATCGGACATGGGGGAAGCTTGTAGCAGCTTCTCACAGAAGCCACCCCTGTAAGCCCCCTACTACCAAAACCTTGCCACGCAAACCCAATACACTTTCTTAACCCTGAAGTCCAACTAGACAACCTGAAGATGTGATTGAATAATAGATACCAGCTTACGTTTAAACAGTACTTTTTATGCTGATATACCAGAACCATTTCGTAAGCCTGTGCTGTTTTTCCTGTTACCTTCAGGTACTCTTCACTGAAAAGCAGCCACCTCCGATGTTGTGTTAGTTGTTAAACAATGTACAGGAACTCTCCCCGGTGGCTTTGGCTGGGGAGGGAAGGGAAATGTAACAAACAGGCTGACTTTTCTGCTGTGTGAAGCACTGTTGAAATCAGCAGAAAGGAGCTAAGAAATCTGTCTGACATCCTGTTAAAACCAAGAAGCTGTTACTACAGAAGGCCTCTTGACAGGGTATCAGAGTGCACACACTGAAACAAGTTGCTTCATGGGCAGCCGAATGTGTAAAACCTCTTCCAATGTCCCTACCCCCTTGAGTTCATTGATGTCTAATAAAAGATGGGCTTATGAGCACTAATGAGTACTCTCTGCTCTGCCTGGCTGCCTATTTTCATGAAATTTATAGGAGCACAATAGCTTTGGGACTTCTTCCACCCCATCAATGATAGGTTAAATTACCCAGTGGGTTCAAAGCTCAAAGGAGGAGCCCTTGGCAGATTGACTTGATAGATGGGCCCAGGCACACACTTATAAACAGCTTGATTGTACAAGACTGACTTCCTTTGGAAAGAAGGAGCAGGGGGTTTATTGGTCCCAGCCAATAGATGGGATAACTTACAGCAAATTGCCTCCTATTGCCTTCTTAAGATGTTGCTTTAATGACAACTCAATGGCAAAGCACCTTCTGGAATTTGAAGACATCACTTTAATGCCTCCCTGGGCCAAGTGTCCTTGCTGAGATTGAGAAGCTATGATACCATCACTGGTGAAGGTGGTACAGCTGCAAGTGTGCTGAGAGCAAAGGTCTGGAAGAGAAGGAGAGCTTTTCAGAACCATGCCCTTCATTTTAAAGGGCAAGGCCATAGCTTTGAGAAGTCGAACAATCTCTCTGAAGTGTGATTTTGTTTGTGCTGGAAGGGTATTTACTGTTCTAAGATTTCCTGGCATTTGGGTGGTGTAGGTAGAACAGATTTACGTAAAAAGGGGGAAAAAGTCAAACCTTCAAAGGAGCATTAAAAGGACAATATCCCAACCCACTGTCTGTTTGGGGAATTTTATTTGGACAGAGCTGTTGCTGAGCCTTTTGTGACCAGACATTTGTACGTGTTTTACTGCATGTTTGCACGGCTGCACGCAGGAGATAATATAAATGACAGGCTAGTGATGATGGATTCCTACAGCACAGAGGATACAAGGAGATCAGGAATGGGGCTACATCCTCTCCAGTATGCCAGCACCATCTTTTCTTTTTCTTCCTACAATGCCAGCAGCAAGATGATCCCCATGCACAGGGAAGATACACATGGATGGGTGCGAAGGTCCTGACAGGCTGGGCCTAGAGGGAACTCCCCCCCAAACTCCCCTAAGATGCACTCCTGTGTCCTCTGATTCACTTTCTAGCACACTTCCAAAAGCCTGGAGAAGACTCATGCAAAGCTGAGGTGGGGAAAGAGGACAAAATGAGTAAAGAAAAAGTCCAAATTTAAGCAAGGCACTGAATAGGATTTAGAAGACATGACTTCTGCTCTGAGTGTGTGATGAGGTGCTACTCCCAAACCACAATGACTCGCTGTTCCTCAGTTTCCTTGTCCATGCACTGAGCAAGGCAAAGAGGCTGATTTCCTCTGAAAGAGTCTTTGAGAGCCACTGACAGAGCTGCAGAAGGGCTAAGTATTATCTACATAGCCCAGCAGAGCAGCATCTATTTGAAAGACACCTTTCTGCCCTTCTTCACTTTGTGGGTAAAGGTGAGGAGCTTTACATTGCTGGTACAGCAATGGGGACAGGAAGGAACTGCAGTTTCACTTTGCATCCCACCCTGTTCTTTTCTATGGTCAGGAATGGTTATTTTCACAACTGACGTAGTATTTGAGGCATGGCTGTAGGAAGCAATGTCTAACTGTGGAAAGCTACAAGAGCTGGAGGACAGAAAAAGAAAAGGGAAAAGAAGGAAAAAAACAGTCAGAATCATACACTCACAGGGAGAAACCCTGCTGCAAAATTTCTATGCCAGTTTCTGCAACCCTAAACCTATACTTTTTAACACTAATTTGCTAAAATAAACTATAGCTTGCATTTTCAGAGGTTGCTTTTTTGGCTGTAATTTTTCCTGTGCTCACATCTCAGCTCTAAATACATTTGCAGGAGGGGAAACAATGTGTGCCCTTCTTGGTAGCAAATCCACTAACTGTGTCTGCACTTCATCAGGCTGTGAAAGGCAGACTTCACACCGCGAGTCCAGGATAAATCAGCCCATTCACTCTCTTCATTCATCTTTTGAATGTCTTTTACATGTGTTCAGATTGTATCATGGTGCAGATAATGCTGAAAGACTCTTCAATATTTGCTTTTAATTGTTAGGTGTTGCAATATTCAGCTTTCAGAGAGGGAACGTGACTGATGAAGAAAGTCCAAATAAGCAAACACAAAATTGATGGTAATAGGATGTTTAAGTCTCGGGTACTTGGACTGTTCTTGAGGAAACCTTCCATGAAGGCCTTGGTCCAAAGACCACTGGAGTCTGAGCAGGCTTTGGACCAAATCCTAAATAGTTTTGTGAGTACACACTGGTTTCAGACCTCATTTTTGTACCTCTGGAGACTTACAAATTTTACAGAGTAGAGAGAAAACCTTACCCCCATTCAGGACCAGACTGCCCGCCCTGACTGCAGAAAGTCCTGCTGACAGTGAAAGCAGTTGTTTACATGGAGAAGATACCATTCATGGTAGTTCATGCATTTTACCTGCCCTTTAATGGGTGAAAAAAGAGCCAGACATAATCACAAAAGAGAGCGCACATCACACCTTGTCAAGAAACCCTACCAAATCTAAGCATTTATGACATGCTTCTGCAAGGGTAGTTGAGCATTTGGATTGTGGATACCCGAACTGTAATTTTTCAAGGACGTCAACTGATGAATGTGAGGATTTCCCTGGATTTCCCTCTTTATTCTGAAGGCAAAATATATGTGGTCTATGAGCTCTGCTGGCTCATGTGATCTCAGAGGGTTCAACCAAGGGCCATGGATTTGTTTATGATCTGCCTGGAGTTGGTGAAGAACTGCTTCTTGATATAAAACTAGCAGAATTGTGTGCTGGACCAACATGTCTTTCCCTTTTTCAAGGGAGCAGGAGGGGACAGTCTTATAGCAACCTGTTTGTCCCAATCTTCATGTCTGGTAGAGCAGCCCATAGGTTTCCTCGAGCCACTGTGAGGTGGGATCAGTCCTGCAACTTATTTGCTGGTTTTCCTGCATGCAATGGCAGGATCTTGAAAACAGCTACTAGGAATAATAGAAACCTCAGGGATGGATTGGCTTCAGGACTTTCCTTTGAAAGCTTTGCAGTCAGGAGGAGCAGCTCATCAAAACAAGAGCCATGTGAAGTATAATATTCTACCCTGGCACTGCTAAATTACAGCCCTTGTGATAGCTCTTTCCCATTCTGCTAATTGAAATAGCAGCAGCAGGTACATATATGCCCAGTAATGTAATCCGTTCTCCTGTAAGCAATGGAAAAGGTCTCACACACCATACTGCCTTACACATTTAATCTTCACTGCACCCTGAGCTATAGGGAGGTACATCTCCCTTGCTCCAAAGCAAGCAGTCATGTCCCAAAGAAGTGAAGAGGTATGGCCAAGGTAACGCGGGCTATCAGTGACGGAGCAGACACTTGAATAAAAAGTTCAGGTTGGCCCTTTAACTTCTGGGCTGTCTTTTTCTGCTCATAACAGAAGCAAGTGACAGAAGGAGCCCAGCAACATCCACCGGCTTAATAACAATCATTACTATGCTAGGAGACCGGATGGATAATGCAGTCCCAAAGCATGGACATGAACTAATGCCATCAGCATTGGTATAAATAGGGTGTCTGCATTTAATTAATAAATAATAGGCTGCAATGCTAATCTCCTTCTGCTAAGTCTTTTCTAAAGGTGCAATCTATTAATCACATGTCACTGCCAGCCTGGTCACTTCTTTTTTTAGATTCAAGACAGAAAAAAAAATAGCTAGAAATAAATGGATCCTAAATACAGCAGGGCAATTCAATAGCACAGCCAGCATTATGATCCACTGCTGATTTCAATCCTTAGCTACAAGTTTTTCCCCCTAAGGACGGATATAATACTTTAAAGAGAGAGTGAAAGCTTGCAATGTTGTTAAAGGTCAGCATGTTACTAATGTCTGCAAAATGGAGGGTTTTTTCCCTGATTATTTGCCCATGGAAATTCTGTCACTCTACAATGTCTGTTGACATGCAGTAAGGCCCATTTCTGTGGACATTGGCCAAGGCAGGTGAGATATTCTTATTGAGATGGGAACAGCATAACTTTCTGAAAAGCACTGGAAATATCTCACCTGTTTGGCACATGGTGACGCTAGGAAGCTAGAAACTCAAGGAGAAGAAAAGTTTGTGTTGGTGTGGAAATGTGGTATGGGGGAAACAACAGCACTGCTCATCTGGGACCATATAGAAGGAGTCATGTAAATTGCTTCCTTTGCATGTGAAGGAATCTTTCCCTCTCAATGCTATGAATAAATTCCATTGTGTCTATAGACACAGTGAAGATTTTCACTTCTTCAGCTTCACAATTATCACCCTGCTGTGCCTTTTCTAGGGTGTCTTTAGAAAAACCTGGAAAACTTTGACCCA
>VYZW01045658.1:5996-37285 GCA_013401315.1 Balaeniceps rex
TTTACTCAGTGAACTTTCTGTAGTTTTTCTGCAAATTTTCTAGTTCCTCTTTAAATTGTCATTTGGCTAAATTTTCTCTAGTTGCTCCTTTTCAGGTTGAACTGTCTTCCTCCATCAAAAATAACAAAAAAGGTCTCGCTGACTCTTATCCTTCAGATGTTGCTGCAAAAGTCAGAAGTACCGTGTGTGTTACTAGTCCCTTTTTCAATACCACTTTAAATACTGCAGCAGTTGAATGACATCTGCTTGGATGGATCAAGTGGACTATGCCTGAACTGCAGGACAAAACACTAATATTTAGCTGGGCATAGGTGTCCCCAGATCATGGCAAAAATTGACATGCGAGTCCTTCCTAGCCAACCCTCCAGTCCCTTGTGCTGCAAGGAAGCAGGCCACACAAGAATGGAGATGAAGGCTGCAGTTCTTCTGAGATGATGGGGGAAGACCAGCACTTTTAGATATGCTGTGAATCACACCTCCTGTTCTGTTCAGATACAGCCAGGAGTCTCCAGCGTTTGCTTATTCCTGCTATGCACCCAGCAGTCCTCAAAGGTGGTGTCTGTATGGTGTGTTTTAGATTTATCACACTTTTTACATAAACTCAGACCTGCTGGCACAAGCTGTCAGCCAGTGCAGAAAACTTCTGCAAAAATGTCAGAACTCATCTCTGTGCCCATAAAGAATAGAAAGGATTTTTTTCCTTTGAATGAAAGCTTAATGTCCTACATGTAACTCATGATGCTGTGGCATTGGCAACATCTTATGAAAATGAAGTCACTTAAGAATATTTTTTTACATTTTGCAGCCAATTAGTGCATGATGACCTCTTTAAGGTAAGGATCAGAGGAAATAGCCTAGGCTCTGTACTTCCTCAGGGAAGAGGAGATATCACAGTCAGATAAGTATGACACTTGGCACTTTGGACAAGGTCTAAATGGTCTAGAAAGCAGCAAAGGCAAGAAGCACAGGGAAAGAACAACATCACAGGAATGAAAAGGGAAAATAGCTACAACAGAAAGCAGGGAGACTGGTGCATCTCTGCATTCCCCTGCAGGTCCATCACCAGCATGACTATGGGTAGGACCCCCATCCTCCCATCCCATCATCAGACATGCGCTGCTTTCTGAGAAGAGCTTTAGGTTTCTCCTCCAATTTCTGTCCTCTGCATTTCTGAATGAAATGCCCATCCCCTTCCCTGAAGACAGCTAATATTTGTTTTACAGCTTAAATAATTGCATAGCCAGAGAATCGCATGGGATACAAGTTGGGTAGATAACTAAGTTTGACATCAGAGATTGCAGACTCCCTTAGTGTGCTGCATGTCTCAATGATGTGTGAATCCCACTTAAAAGGGGTAGGGCTAAGCCTGCCCCTGGGACTGGGCTATGTGCACTCGTGGGCCTGCAGAGACTTTGCATTCCCCTCTAATTCAAGGGCTGTGAATGACCCAACTGATTTTTGGCTACACTTGTGTCTGCTCTCACAGGTGTACTTCTGGGAATATTTTCATTAAGAGCAGCATGGTAACATATTGGAGAGAATACAAGCAAAAGAATAAGTAGAAAAATAAGAACATTATGACCAGCTATTGGAAGATTCTGCATCTCTAAGTTCTTGAAAAGATCAGACTGTGATTTAGTAAGTACCTTTTTCCAGCAAACAAGAGTTGCTCTTGGGTGCCTCTTGAAGGAGTAGATAGCTCTGTATGAAAATAGGAGTCTTTAGCTGTGGACTGCCATTAGACAATCTTTTTCCTGCCTTAAGGATATTTATGTCCCTTTTTGGAGTACAGTTTGGAGTGCTTTACCTGAGCACAAAAATACATTTTTTTTTCTTGATGTGTTGTGAATGAATGCTTTCCAAACAGCCAGTCTAGAGGCTGGGCAATTAGGGAAAATGTGCTGCATCCCAAACCTCACGATGAATTCCCAAATGCAGACACCAGCAGTTATATATTCATATGCAATGGCATGATTTATAGGGTTGAAGGATTTACTTCTGAAGCTTAGTTTCCATTAGTAAAAAGACCTTGGTGCATCAAAATATCATTTACCCTAAACACCAAATGTGAGTGTGCATCTGCCATCTCTTTCTTTGCTTTCCTGTTGGAGGAGTCAGGTTTGTCAGTATCTTTTGCAGGATGGGGCACATGCTGAACCGATCCGTTTGAGAATGTTGTCACCTGCTGCTGTCGTTAGGAGCTGGGAGCAGCTCAGCCTCTTCTTGGCCACAGAATTCCCTTTCACTGCTCTCAATGGAGCACGTCTGGTCTTGACCCCTGCAAGCCAAAGCAAGCAGTAACTAAGGGCTACAACTTTATTTTTTTCCTTTTAGTTGTCTTTGAAGGTAAATTACTATTGCTTACTTAAAGCTGTAAGTTCTGAAGATTTTGTGCTGTTGGATGAAAACAAGTGTATTCCTGCCTTATTTCATTATATTCATTCATTAATGAATATAATAATAACAATATTCAGCTTTTTATAAAGCTGAAAATACAGGTAATAATTTTATCCTGAGTAATATAAATTCTTAGAGAAAATGATAGCCTGTGTATTCCTCTAAAATGTAGTGCAACATTAACAGGGAGGACTGTCAGTCGCTTAATACTGTTCTCTTAATGCTTGTTAACATTGTTCTCCTGGATCTTTAAAGAAAAAAACCTACCCTTTCTCCCATAATAAGAATTTCTTTTCTTTTATATTACACCCATCTGGAAAAATTTTGGGAAGCTGAAATATAACTAATAACCTATTAAGATCTCAGCACTGCATTTCCTGGGTATTCAAAATGCCAGTGTTTTCTAAAAGGAGTATTTTAATATTCTGCAATGCAAACAAGGTCATAATGTCATGCAAATTAACTTCCAGATTGGAGAGGTCTCCCATTCACACATTCGTTATGCTCCATTTTCATGGATGCTGATGACATCAAAGCATTTAGTTAAACCCAATGTTTTATTGCAATAGCAATGCAGTGAAAAGATAGATGGGTAATATACCCCTATAATCACATTGCTTACTGCACATCAGCAAAATATGTTTCTTAATATGAATTTGACAGCTTAGGCTTATTGAAATTAATGGTAAAACTTTTGTTGGCTTGGTAGTCTGCAAGAAGTTTTCAACAGTAGATGTTACATTGAAATGTCTTTCTGAAATGAAACAATGCAGCATTTTTGTAATATTGAGCAATAAAACAGGAAATATCTTTAATAGTGAACTTTGTTAATGAAAGCTGCAGGGAAAAAATTGAATATCAAATAAATTATGGGCTTTTTTCCCTTCCCCCCAACCCAATGTTGTATATGACAGTGACTCTAAGAATGGGAGAACAGTAGCTGTTGGTAAGGCTTCTTCAGAAGCTTTGGTAAAGAGTTTTGTGATTTCTCCAAATCACCTGTTTACCAGAAGTCATACAAATCGCACTGTCACTATGAAGAGTAAATGAAACTTCATAAGTATGTGAGATGCCAGTGAGTTGTGTGAATCTGTGTAGGTCTCCTATAAATGAAGCAGAAAATTGATTAAAGAACAAATACAAGATGGTGATAATCCTATGTAAAAATTTCTGCTTGGAAAAATCATTTTACAGCATTCTTCTCACTTGTTACCTGAGTGTCGTGGACTTGATGTGTGTAGGGAGGTACTTTAAAAGATGAGTACGTTATTTGAATAGGTCCTGTAATTGTTGTGTGCATCTCTATTCCCTGATTTCTACCCTAGCTCTGCCTGCTTAAACACATTTGAATGCAGAAGAGGTACTGTTAATTGCTAAAAGAAATGTCATTACAGCCCTTCTCAGTCAAAGAGCTTATGAGAGGTTCACTCTGGTTTAAGTGTTTGAAGGATGTCTACACAAATGAACAAGCTTTATAGTTTGGAGTTCTTCATCCAGATTAATTATTTCTGCTCTGTTTTCCCAAATCCTGTAGTGACCAGGTACATTTCAAGAAAACAAAAGAATAATTGCCCTGCAAAATGATTACTCCTATGGGAAGGCATCCCACAGTGTTCCAACATTGAATTAAAAAATAAAATAAAATCTGATTTATGTACTACACAGAAGCTGCTGTGCAGTTATTTCTTGAAAGGATATTTTTAAACTAATCAAATGCTTTTAATACAATTCCTAAATTTTAGTGACCAATGCAAATATTGGACAACTACATATATGTACGTTTCCTGCTTAATGTATTAAAAGTTTGGAAAATCAAATTATTTTCACTTAGAGGTGCTGGAAGTATTTGTGCAGAACTGGGCATCGATTCTGCTAATTTCATTAGAAAAAAGGTTTCAAAATTGTGGGTTTGTTCCTCTGTGTTCGAAGTCTTAGCACTTGCTTTGAAATTCTGACTAGGACTAGACAATACCAGCCTTGGAAAAAAAGCAGTGTGAAGTCTATATTGTACAGAACAGAATGATTGCCTAATTTCACCACAAAGAGCAAGAACTGTGTTGTTCCGTTGAAAGAAATGGAACTTCCGAACAAATTCTTTGTCTGCTAACTTCATCATAGAGTGTCATTAAACAAACCCAAACAGTTTATATTTCTGATGGTATGCACAAATTCTCAGCTTTTATTAATAAATAAAATCTTCATAGAAACTGTAATCATCTAGTGTTAGACAAATGCTTTATTCCCTCTGTACTAGATGCAGGATGGCAGTAAAAGTTTAAAGCAGCTTACTTTAGAAAAGTTATAATGAATGTTTCTGACATCAAGGGAATCACTGATGATTCCACTGCTGACCCAGTCGCAGGATATGATTTTTTTTCAAGTTCCAGTTAGAAAAGTCTTAAAAAATTTGGAGGTTAGCGAAATGGCTTCCTACTTTGTATAAAATGGAGCTATGAAAGCAGAAAATTTGTAACATCAAAAGAGGGAAAATACCAAGTGTCGTGGTTTAGCTCCAGTCGGCAGCTGAGCACCACACAGCCGCTCGCTCACCCTCCCCCTCCCCGGTGGGATGGGGGAGAGAATCGGGAGGGGCAAAAGAAAACTCGCGGGTTGAGATGAAAACAGTTTAATAATTGAAATAAAATAACAATAATAATGATAGTAATAAAATTGCAATGAAAAGGAGAACGAGAGAGAGAGAGAAACAAAACCCAGGGAAAAGGAAAAAAAAAAACAAGTGATGCAACCGCTCACCACCTGCCGACCGACACCCAGCCAGTCCCCGAGCAGCGATCGCTGCCCCCCGGCCAACTCCCCCCAGTTTATATACTGAGCATGATGTCATATGGTATGGAATAGCCCTTTGGTCAGTTTGGATCAACTGTCTTGGCTGTGCCCCCTCCCAGCTTCTTGTGAACCTGGCAGAGCATGGGAAGCTGAAAAAGAAAGTCCTTGACTGGTGTAAGCATTACTTAGCAACAACTAAAACATCAGTGTGTTATCAGCATTCTTCTTACACTAAATCCAAACCACAGCACTATGCCAGCTACTAGGAAGAAAAATTAACTCTATCCCAGCTGAAACCAGGACACCAAGAATGCATAGAATTTACCAAAAGTTATAATTTTGAAAATAAGAAAAATAGAAGAAAATAAAATTGAATAAGTAAAAGAAAGAAAAAAATAATGCCATTGAACCTCTCTGGTTTAATATGGAATCATTGCAAGATTTCTCTTTCTTTGCCAGCCTCTTTCCAGTTCTTTTAAAGAGACAGTTAGGGCATACATACATCTATTCTGACTGAAACAGAAGTTGTGTTAGTAATGACAGCCCCACCTCTGTCTGAGTGGTCCAAAGCCTGGTGGAAAAGAGCTTATTAATTGTCTCCTGATGAAGCTTTGGAGTAGATAAAACTATTCTTGAATACAGATGAAATAGATTTAGAATATAGATTAAATAGTTTTGAAATAGATTACACTATTGATGAAGTTTTGAATATGGAAGTGCTGCCTGCTCCATGGCAGTAGGGTCCTTCCACTCATGGGCAATGCAGCTGGGGCAAGTGGAGGTGGTGCATGAGGCCTCTGTGCCACAAAGGATTACCCACAGCATCCACAAGGCACAAACCCTTGCAGGTGGCCTTGATGGAGGGCAGCCTTGCTGGCGAAGCACAATTACACCCCTCTTGTCAGCAGAGGAGCTGACTCCAAGGTCGCACTCTGGGAATCTCTTCAGAGGTGCCAAACTCTCAATTAATTTGCAGGAGAGTGCTCCAGCACCTTCCCTTAGGTGCTTCATCTGGTCTGTGAATTAGGTGCTTGATGCCAGACTCTCATGAGTGAAACCTGTTTGTTTTGGTAGATGGCAGAGATGAGAAGCTTCTGAGTGATATATGCTCCACTCCTTCATTTCCCACTCCTGCAGGTCACCAAAACACCTTCAGGTTTTTGCAAATTATTAATTTCTAGGCATTTGTCCCAACGAGGTTGAGTGATGGCTTAGGCTCACCAGAGAAGTCAGTGACAGGTTCTGAGAGGAGAAGGAAAGTTTCTAATACTTCTTCAGTGTGACAAATAAAGCATGTTGTACTCTTTACAGCAGGTATGATGAGTCTTTGCCTCCCAAAGTTTCTCCACCAGCCTTAGTTTGCTCTTTTACTTTCTAAATCCTGTCCCCTTCTGATATACTTGTTCCTTCCAAATTAATTCAGGATCTAAACAAGGCAGGTGACTCATTTTTATACTTACAAGGCAAGAAATTCTTGACATTGAACCTATAACGTGTGTCCTGTGAATAGATCCCCAGCATGTATGCAGTTGCATGGGAATTGTATTTAGTCAGCAGTCTTCAGGGAAAGTTTCTACAGTAGTGAGCATCAAGAAAACAATCAACACACCCTGAAACCTGCTGATGGGGCATTATTTCAGAATGAGTGGGGCTGGGTGTGAGATCATAAGGTTAAATGAAGGTGGAGAGGTCAGGAGAGTTGCACTGCAACCTGGTGCTCAAACTGGAGTATTAAAGCGAGCCAGCATGGGAGGATGTATTTAGTGGAGCATTCAGAATATTATGAATAGTGTGGTGTCTTTGAGTCTTACTTTTTGTCCTTCTGGATAATACAACTCAATTCCCCCTTCCCCAAGTCTTTTTCATTATGTGAATTGAATCCTAAGCGTTACACTCAAAGGCTCTTTGCCTTTACTTAGAATTCCTGAGAGGGAAGCATCTCTTGCCAGGCAATTTTCAACTCCTGCTAGAGTAGGCTGAGTTGTTTATCTGGTTTTTACTTTTCAAATGGTTAATGATAATGAACTGTAATTGAGAATTGCTTTGGGCTCATTAATATGCATGTTGTCATCCATTTATCTCCCTGTTTCCTTTGAAATCACCTTCTCGAGGCTTTGGAATGATGTTTGGTATTCATTTTTTTTTCATCCTGCCTTCCTGTTAATATTTGCAGGTTTCTATTTTTGTCCTTTTTTAGAACTACATTCTTCTAATGCTTTTTCTGAGTATCTGATTCTCTCTCAAATTTTTTCTGTTACTGTAGGCTTCTTGATTTCTAATCACTCTATTCTAGGTTTTTAAATGTATTTCCAATATATGAATAGGAGTAGGAAAAGCTTCTTAACCTAAAACTTTCAGTTATAGCTTACTTAGGCTCTTGCTATTAAAACATCTACTCTTGCCGGCTTTAAGACACTACTGAAAACGAGTTGTCATATTTCTTACTTTGTCCTGGTTTTGGCTGGGTTAGAGTTACTTTTCTTCCTAGTAGCTGGCATAGTGCTGTGGTTTGGATTTAGTGTAAGAAGAATGCTGATAACACACTGGTGTTTTAGTTGTTGCCAAGTAGAGCTTACACAAGTCAAGGGCTTTCTTTTTCAGCTTCCCATGCTCTGCCAGGTGCACAAGAAACTGGGAGGGGGCACAGCCAAGGCAGTTGATCCAAATTGACCAAAGGGCTATTCCATACCATATGACGTCATGCTCAGTATATAAACTGGGGGGAGTTGGCCGGGGGGCAGCGATCGCTGCTCGGGGACTGGCTGGGTGTCGGTCGGCAGGTGGTGAGCGGTTGCATCACTTGTTTTCCCTGGGTTTTGTTTCTCTCTCTCTCGTTCTCCTTTTCATTGCAATTTTATTACTATCATTATTATTGTTATTTTATTTCAATTATTAAACTGTTTTTATCTCAACCCGCGTGTTTTCTTTTGCCCTTCAGATTCTCTCCCCCACCCCACCAGGGGCGGCAGGAGGGTGAGCGAGCGGCTGCGTGGTGCTTGGTTGCCGACTGGGGCTAAACCATGACAAACTTCTATTTTGCCTTGACCAGAAACTTATTATAGAATAATAAAGTATCAGCCTGATGGGTTTCGGTTTTGGTTTTGAGAGAGCGAGCGAGTGCTTTGTTATTGCTGTGTACAAGTGAACTCCTGTAGACTCTTTCTTGGATATTCACGGTGTCTCTCTGCTTCTTAGCCTGTTGGAAGTGCTGGGTTCACAGCTGAATTACTTAGGTGTAGCATGGACCTGTGTTGCTCATCACCTCCCTGATTCTGTATAAATTAAGGAGTGCTGTACACCTTTGAAAAACTAATCATTAGGTACTGCTGGAATGTTGTTGGGTGCAGGTAGCTCAAACTCCTTCCTCCATCATCCCACCCCAGCCTCCTTGCTTTATGAGGTGGCGGGTGCATCCTGAGGATCATCCTTTGGACCTGCCCTGGGTTCATTTCTAAAGCTTCTTCCTCTTCTCCACTTCCACGAATAGCAAATCTGCTTTCTGAAGCAATGCTCAAAGAAAGTGGGAAATGGGAGATCAGCTCTGAAAGGCTCATTAGTGTGTTTCAATCTGAGTGATCCCACATGAAAGAGTAAGAGGACCGTATCATTAGTAAGAGAAACAAATTTTGTTCATGATCATTCACAGTTAAATGGAGAGCTGAAAATAATAACAGATGAAAACTAATATGAAATTGTGTTTATTCTAGTTCTATTCATTCCAATTTTAGTCAGCCTTGTGAGGACACTTTTCAAACATCGTTTTTGGAAGAGATATTCCCATCTTTTAAGAAAGCCAACAAAATAAACATAAAGCAACAACAAAACAATCCTGAACATCTGTAACTATTTTTATATGTTACATAGCTTGTTGTTTCCTGAAAGAAAAGTTTAGTATTATGATCTTAATGACAGCACTTCATTGTGAGCTGTCCTCCCTTGGAAATATAGCTCCAAACATCAACAGTGAGAGCCTGAAATTCTCATTCTGAGAGTTTTTGACAAGCTCAGCTCCATAGATTTGACTGTGGATACCCCCTGATTCAAAGGGGGGGCATTCAGAAATATTAAGTCCTTATCTAATGATTTCCACCTCACTTTTTTCAACATGGATCCTTCCACTTGCTGTATATGTGCACATTGTTCAGGCTTTTGACCTACTAGCTATGACCAGGACACTGGCAGAAAGAGCTATGTGCGTTCCTTTTGTATTTTATTTGCCCAAGTTCCTGCCTCAAATTTTTTCCTTTCTGTGAAAAGTATCACTTATTTAGAACCTGTTTTTTAAAATACTAATAGGATGAAGGTGGTAAGTTATTATTATGTGACTGTTCTTAATACGGCATTTTGTTTCATATGAAGGTTTTTAGGAATGGCCAACTGAGAGTTTTAGAATGTTATTCAGACAATGACTCTGAATGCAGTATTACGACCGAGAAGGCTTGCTGAAGTTGCTCAGTGTTTGTTGTCACACCTTTCTACTTTATATTTTGTATAGAGAAGTATACCAGGGTCCAAAACTGCAATAGGTCGTTCTCAGTGCCCTGTATTTTGGTGGAAAATACCTATGCAGCAAGGACCAAAACCAGCTGTTACATGTTCTACTTTGAATACCTATTTGTGTACCTAGCCAGTGTCATTACACAGAAGTCAAGCTGTCAAGGATTTAACAGTAGAACTGTGCAGAGCACCATGAAGCTTCTGTACAGGTTTGTGGCCAGTGGAGGCAACAAACAGGGGTGTACGTCCCAGGGCTGCTCTGGCATACCTCCAATAAATAAATAAATAAAGCTACCTTTGGTTCCCAAATTCATGAACCACCTCTTCTGTGAAGTGTCTCAAAGACAAATCATGTCACTTCTGACTGCTGTGACTTATAAAAGGAAAAATCTTTATGTATCATGGAATCTAGCCTTTGGCTTTAGATATTTCCTCATGTGATTTCTTCTCTGTTACAGCACTATTAAGTTTCTTTGCATCAAATTACTAGACATCATAACTCTTGTCATTACAGTGAGTAGAGGTTGAGAATTGTTTTGACTATTGTTTCTGTTCTGTAATGCAGACTCCAGCTTGATCCATGCGTGCATTAGTGAAGCAAAACTTCTAGTTGTGCCAATTTGATCTGCTTTCCCAAATGGAAAATAGGCAGGAGAGTGCAATTGCATAATTAGAAAATATACATTTGTATCTTCCCCCCACTGCTCTGAAAGCAGCTTGCCACCATGACTCTTGCAGGTGGAAGAACAGTTGTTAACATCCATGCTGCCCCTCGGCCAGCTGGCAGGAGAGGTCCATCATTGCCTCCCACTTGAGTTCACAGATGTCCCTTCTGAGACATGTCTTTACACAGAGGGTGATCAAACTGTGCTAAATTTGGCACTGCTGTTCAATACAATGGGAGAGTTATGCGCCTGTGAGCTTGTGCTGATAAAAAAGCCACAGAACTGTGTCTGGGAAGTCACGTATAATGTGACAGAGACTCAAACAAGCAGTTGTATGGATTGTGATTTATGGTGTAACTCCCATGGGGACAGTTTTTCACTCACAAAACACAGAGAAGGCAGTGCTTATGCTAACTCTCTATTGCTTCTGCCTGAGTGCTCCTCCTCAGCTTCTAACAGGTTGCACAGGCCAATATCCCATAGGGGTCAGCTCCCTACTGTCTCAACTGACTCAGTTACACACCCTGTCCAGCTTTGGAGGTGGAGTGGAAAGGAAGAGCAAAAGGTTTATGAGAAATTTCAGGGGTAAAAAAGACAATTTGTAATTACTTGTGATTCAAGGAGGCTGTGCATCCTCCCACATATATTTTTCAGAAAGAACCAATGTTCAAAAGAGGATCAGGTGGAAAATAGCTGTTCTCAGGCATTTATTGCATCACTTTGTGAGCTGTAGATCAGCAGTGTTGTAAGCAGCAATGGTTTCATTTTTCCAAGCATGAACACTAGTAATGTTACTTTTCCTAGATGCCCTACACAATGGTCAGTTTTCTACAATTACCTAGTCTTCTGCTTTTATAAAAATCGCACTGAATGGGGTTCGTAAATTGGTAATACATCAGCCTTCTGTGAAATGTGAAATACTTGTAAGCCAAGGAAATTTTCCATGGAAAATATTCTATATGCTTACCTTGCCTATGGGCATACAGACTAGAAAATGCCAGACAACATTTCTCTTCTGCAGTCCTTGACTGCAAAGTAGTGTGAAATCAGGCTAATTTATCAAGAATTATCATTAAGTGTGAGGTCATTGATTGCCAGAAATACTGGAAGTATTTTAAGAATCGAAAGTAAGAAGAAAAGAAATCATTTTAAGAATAGAAGCTTTATATGTAATCCTGCACTATTTACTCCAACTGAACAAGCAAACAGTGCAGTTCAGGGTAGATGTTGCTTACCAAAGACACCCTCCTGACTAAAAGATCATACTGTAGCCCCTCTGTATCTGCCAGAAAAGCCTATACCCAGATTCCTCAATCCTCATCCTTCTGCTTTGCCTTCCTTTTTCTTCTTGTTGCACAGAGGCCACAATGAAGAAAACCTTTCTTGTTTGCAGCAAACGTGTTGATTTCAAATTGTACAAAGGGATTAGTCTAAAACAACTGCAGGTCATTTTCAAAAATAGCTGGGGAAAACTTTGTTTTCTTTTAGTTACAGAAGGGGGAAGGATTCATAATAAAGCCAGATAAGTTCAGTGTAGGAAAAGAAATATTGCAGTGATCTCTTTCCTCTTTCTCTCTGTAAAAGGGTTTTTAAACAAGCAATTTTTTCAATAGTTTGGACAATACGTAATAGACATTCATTTTAAAACCTTTTGGTGTGTCAGGTTAATAATCTGTTCTTTGTTAGCACTGAGACACTTCAGGGTTTGTGTTAGTAAGCTATTGATTTATTTTTTTCAGGTTGTCAAAAGCATTGCCATTCTGGTGTCTTGTCTCCCACCTTAGGTGTGCTCCAATAGTGTACTACAGCAGCCAAACACTTTAGGGCTGAAAGCGGCCTGGCTTGTTATGACTTTCCTTTGTGGGACTTTAACAGCGCTCTGGGAAGGGTCACCTCTAAAGGAAACCGGCCACCAAATGTTTGGAGGAAGTGTGGGTCAATCAAAGATTATACCATCGTATCAAGCAAATCCAGTGGTTCAATAATCACACTTTCCTCTTCAAGATGAAAGGATATTTATTCTAGTTTTTTTCCTTTTTTTTTTTTAATACTAAAGTAAAGGAAAAGTATCTGCCATCTGGTAGAATGACAGTTGTCCAATCGAAATAGGGCTGAGAGGAAGGAGGGCAGGCTTGGAAAGATTTCTTCCAGTACAGGGCACAGCAAGCACATTATGTCACTTCTATGCAAATTCAAATCTAAAGCAGCCAGCTCATACACACAAAAAATTGCTTCTGGTAGTTAATTCCTGTTTTCAACAGTATCACTGTAAGGAGGTTCAACCATGATCAGCAGTTGAGGCAGAAAGGTGCGCAAGAGTAAGAGTGAGCCTTTGCTTTGGCTGAGAAGCTGTTACATCTGCAACAATACCAAATATTGCACTGTTTCAATATGGCACTGTTCTGTAGTTTCTCATGCCTCTTCTAAAATGAAATCTGCATTTTTGTGGCTAGGAACAGAAAGGATTCTAAAAGAAAAAAATCCTTTCACCAACTACTAGAGGGTGGAGGAATCCCAAAGCAACTCATTCGCCTTTCTTTTATCCTCTCCTGAGCTACTAAGCACTGCAATGATGTTTATCTAATAACTCCATTCTCCTTGAGGCATATTTTCTATTAATAGTAATTATCTATGACTTATAATTTGTCTTGAATTCTCCTTACTGGTGCAGCACTTGAACTGATTATGTACTCCCACTATTAGAATAAAAAATGATGTGACTGCATTCTTAATAACAGCTGCATATAAGTGTGTGCATAAAAATATCATATCTTCTGAAAGTGAGAGGTGTTTCTACCCACAGTGAGGTGGATGAATGTTCACCAATTGCAGAATAAGTGGGATGAAGAGGCTCCTGACATTCTTTTTAACGAGATAGAATGTCTCCTGACATTGACTTGCATGATTTGGAAGACTCAAATTATTCTTAGTGTATTTATATATTGTGGAAACTCAGAGAACAAAGATGGGTTTGGTACTTAATTGGGGATTTTTGCTGTAATAAGCATGTAATAAGGCAGACCCTGATTTGAAGAGTTTACAATATATGTAAAAAAGACAGAAATCATTATTGTGTGGAGTCCCCAGATGTAAATTCCAGAGAGATCATGAACTTCTCAAGGTCATATGTGAGACTTCTGACAGCATCAGGAAACAAATTTAAATATCCTCAATCCTGGTTTAGTGCATGTACTATAATGTCCTATATCTTACTGGTTTCCTTTTGGTAACTGAAAATTTGGTCTGGATTGTTATACCTGTATCTGGATTGTGTTTGAAAACTGTATGTTAGCTCTTTGCTACTTTGCATGTTTGAGCAAATCCTCCTATTGGGTAGGTGAGTGCTATCCTTTGCCTCTAGGTTTTGTTGAATACACAAAAGTAGATTGGAAAATTCCAGCTGAAAGAAGAGCAGGTGGACTTTGTCCCTCTGCAAAATGTATTATTTTGCAATTGTACAGCACTTAGAGTTCCTTGTTATTGCTAGCCTATCGGTAATTATAAAACATGCCAAAGAGGAGGAAACTTATGAATTCTCATTTTTGTTCTGTCTTGACTCATCTGACCTTGGAAAGTTGCATTGAGATCTTTAAAAGCAGTCTGTAATTTTGAATGTCTTATGTCAGCTGAGTTGTACATACAACCTTAAATGAAATTAATGAGAGTTAGAATTTTCCAGTGCATCTGGTGCTGAATGTCATATTGAGCTGGTGACCCTGCCATCTTAGTTTTCTCATCAGTTAAAAAAACAAACAAAACAACAGCAACAACAAAAAGCCCAACACATCTGCATTCACCTCACAGGAATGTTGTAAAATGAAGTAGTTTATCTTGAAAAGTCTTCTGAAAAATCCATTACTAAAAATAATTACTGTTGTAAAAAAGGACAAAAAAATTAATGTTTTAAAGTGATTTCTCTAATTTTAAGCATTCTTTAAAGATACATATTAGGAAAAAGTTTCAGGCACTTTGAACCTATCTCTTTCAAGTTTTATGTTTGTAAATCCCCTTGTTTCCAAAACAGATACTAATTTGCATTCCTATATCTGATTTATAGACATAATCAATGTCATTTTTATAAAGGGTATTGCTTATTCTCATTAGTTGCAGCTACAGGTGTGATAGTGGTTGAAGAAAACTCTCGATATTTGGATATTCTGAATGGGGTGAGGGGTGAACGACGCAAGCCTATTTGAATATCAATAGGTATGGTATTCCCATGGGGAGAGAATTCAATGATGTTGAGCCCACCCAGCAAATTAAACAAGAAACATGAATTTGCATAAAACTGTCTTGAACAGATGTTCATCAACAGAATACAGGCATAGCTTTTTTCTTTTTTTAATCAAGAAGTATAGTACAAACATTAGTTTATTGGCGCGGGGCGGGGCGGGGGGGCGGTATGTAACTCCATACCAGGACTACACCCGCTAAAAAAGTAGAGATAAAAAAATCAGAGAACATTTCCATTTTCTTTTGAAACAAACATCCAGTAGAATCTGGGCTGCAAAACAAACAATTACATTTTATTTTGTTACAGTAAATAGATCATTCATAACTGAAAATGAACTAGTAATACTACCTGTAACTACACCCTCTGGTGCCACCTGCCATTACAATACGTTCAAATTACTATTAGATTTAATACATGTATAATCTTGCATGAACATTGTATTCTCATTGATAGTCTCATCTTCAAAAAGGTTTAACAGAAAAACAAGTTTTCAGAATTACATAACAAAAGCTATGTTGGGTGGAGAAAGAAACAGAAACACTAGCGCCAATTACAAGAGAGATCATAATTACTTAAAAGTAATTCAATAGCATGCAGAATTTAGGTTTGAAAACTTTCACAATTTTCTCTTGTGCCATTGGAAACAAGATGGTGAACTACACGGTCAGCTTCCTCCAACTCAACGTGGGGTTCTCATGCTCTATGGAAATGAGTGAATGGGACTTGACATTGCTGAAGCCTTTGGAAAATCCCCTATTTTAAGGATACAGTGAAAGTGTTAGAATTTATTGATGAATATACAAAATTAATTTGCTGCTTCTAACCCTTGAAACATTTGGCAGCTAAGTCTCAAAACTGCTGAGTGGAGCTAGCAGATAGGTGCTCACCCACCCCTCAGTGTTTGCACCTCTTTATCAGTAATAGTAGTACCTAACATTGCTTTGATGAGGCCACAAAGTGAAAATTTGGCTGAAGGTATGTTTATGTATGAGTTTCCATAATTATCTTCTCATGTTAACAAGCATCTCTGACAATTTTTTCTATTTAGCAAAATGAGTGAAGCCCCCTGAGCTCTGTGAACATTGTTTTCTGTTAATTAAAGTAGGACTTCCGTACCAGCTTTTAGCTTCTAGTAGGCACCTGCAAGTTTTGCACAGTTTGCAGGGAAGTAACAAGACAGAAATATAATATCAGCAAGCCTAAAGCAGGAACATTATTGTCTTCACAAAACACAGTGTAAAGTTTAGTAACCTGAGTTGCTTAGAATGCTTGGGAATTGCTTGAGAATTATTTTCCCAAATAGTCTCTGTTTGGCTTGGAACTTTTGAATACAGGCTGATTTGCTTAGAAATACTGGGTTTTGTATGCTCTGTCTTGTCTCTTTCCAAACGGCAGAGCAGTTTCTAAACAATACTGCCAAGGAGGTCTCCACAGTTAGTTTAGGATTATCATACAGCTCATCGCCTGCTCCATTCCTACAAGAGTGGGGAAAGTCACCCTTCAGAAGCATTATGTGAGATGGTAAATTAAGAAGTTATTCTGCAATGCTATTGATCCCCAGATCAGACTTTTATGAACTTGACCTGTTTGGTTTTGGTGTTTTTTTGATTTTTTTTTTTTTTTCATTTTGTGTGTATGATGATGCCCACATCCTCCCCACATTTCCTGCCCCTCCTGCCCCCATTATACTCAAGTAAGGCTTCAGGAGTTAGTGTGCAAATACTCTATTTTCACTGTCCTTACGTCACCAAACTGGGAATGAAATATCCGATGTTTAACTTCTGCTTAAAGATGTAGAAGCAGAAGATGATGGCTGCAGAAAATTATATAGTTAGCACTATGGAGACATTTTAGGTGTACCTAAACAGAAGCAGGAAAAATACGTGTCCAGTAAGTTTTCCAATTCAAGTGAATTGATTATGATTGGGGCTGGACTAGGTGACCTTTAAAGGTCCCTTCCAACCCAAAGCATTCTATGATTCTATGATTCTATGATTATAAATACGCCTATATTTAGGAAGCATCCCATCACCACAAAGGCTATAGCAATTTAACTTAAGTTTAGAAAGGAGAAGAAACACCTATATTTTTATTAAATTAGACAGGTTTACTTGCTAGAACTGTTTTTGGTTAGTAGTGAACTGCAGGGTTAAGCTGTCATGGTACTAATAATATAACTAGGATAACAAGTTCAAGTAAAAAATGCTCATAAACTATAGATACAAAAGTGCTTTCTCTAGAATGGCAATTACACCTGAAGTATCAAGCAGTTTGGTTAAGAAATATGCAAAATGGATGCCAAGTAGATCAAAATAAGGTATAAAAGACTTATTTAAGGAAATGTTTCCAAGGACCTTCCTCAAAGTGACATTTGCAGACAGTAAGTTACCCAAGGCTCTTTCTGAAGTAAGCCACTTTGCTCTTAGGAATAGAAAATGCCAATTCCATTTTGAAATTTCTCTAAATATTTCCAGTGAGAAAATACTGGTCATAAATAGACCAAGTAAAGTTAATGTGTGTTATTTAGACCCAATTTATATCGCTCTAATTTGATGGCTGACTATGAGCTCAACAAGACTGAAAATCAGATGATATCATAGTGCTGAACTTTCGACTCATCAATGCTTCATGACGTACTTGAATACACTTTTATATCCTACATTATATAACATACAATCACAGTAGTAAAACTAGATATCCTTGGTATATTTAAAATTTATAAATATGTTTCTGATGATCTTGTAACCAATCAGTTATTTTTTGCAGTAAAATATTGTTCATTCAGATTTTTGCTCTTTGTTGAAAAGTATCCTTTTTTCTCCCAGCTCTCTTCTCAACCTGTTCACCACAGATCAGTCCACACTTTTTATATATACAATATTTAGATAAACATTATTGGAGAGTTTAATTAGTTGTTAATCCAGCTGTAGCATGTTGAGGTGTTTTAGAGGCTTCTCAGCATATTTGCCTGTGCAACTGTGCTGACTGGAAACATCTCCTTTACATACTACATTTTCTGCATAATTACTTTGTCATGAAGTTAATTAATCTGTGTATTTGCCTGGCACATACAGTAGGGAAAACAATTCTAACATCATTTTATTACTTAAGTGCATCAACTCTCTTATTGACCTGAAAGACTGTCTGGGTTCCAGCAAACAACTGGCATTTTAGTCAATAAATGTGTACACTGAAACCACAGCTGAACACAAGTGTGTCTATAAGGTAAATAAAAGTTCTATAAATTACAGGGACATCATAAGCATTTTAATCAAAACATTTAAAAGTGACAGGGTAGAAATGAACTCTTGAAGAAACTTGTGGTGCGCTGACCTTGGCCAGATGCCAGGTGCCCACCAAAGCTGCTCTATCACTCCCCTCCTCAGCTGAATAGGGGAGAAAAATACAATGAATGGCTCGTGGGTCGAGATAAGGACAGGGAAAGATCACTTGCCAATTACCGTCATGGGCAAAACAGTCTTGACTCAGGGAAATTAATTTAATTTATTGCCAATCAAATCAGAGTAGGGTAATGAGAAATAAAAACTAAATCTTAAAACACCTTCCCCCCACCCCACTCCCAATTTTATCTACCTCTTGCCCCCGTGTGGCGCAGGGAGATGGGGAATGGGAGTTGCGGTCAGTTCATCACACATTGTCTCTGACGCTCCCTCCTCACTCTCTTCTACTCCAGCGTGGGGTCCCTCCCACGGGAGACAGTCCTCCATGAACTCCTCCAACCTGAGTCCTTCCCATGGGCTGCAGTTCTTCACGAACTGCTCCAGCATGGGTCCCTTCCATGGGGTGCAGTCCCTCAGGAGCAGACTGCTCCAGCATGGGTCCCATATGGGGTCACAAGTCCTGCCAGCAAACCTGCTCCAGCAAGAGGTCTCCACAGGGCCACAGGTCCTGCCATGAGCCTGCTCCAGAGTGGGCTTCCCCAGGGTCACAGCCTCCTTTGGGCATCCACCTGCTCCAACGTGGGGTCCTCCATGGGCTGCAGGTGGGCGTCTGCTCCACCATTAACCTCCATGGGCTGCAGGGGGACAGCCTGCCTCACCATGGTCTTCACCAGGGGCTGCAGGGGAATCTCTGCTCTGGTTCCTGGAGCACCTCCTCCCCCTCCTGCTTCACTGACCTTGGTGTCTGCAGGGCTGTTCCTCTCCCATATTCTCACTCCTCTCTCCAGCTGCAGTTGCTGTTGCACAGCAGTTTTTTCTCCTTCTTACCTATGTTATCCCAGAGGCGCTACCACCATTGTTGATGGACTCGTCCTTGGCCAGCGGTGGGTCTGTCTTGGAGCCAGCTGGCGTTGGCTCTATCAGATATAGGGGAAGCTTCTAGCAACTTCTCACAGAAGCCACCCCTGTAACCCCCCTGCTACCAAAACCTTGCCACGCAGACCCAGTACAAAACTATTGTGGAAAAGTACCTTTGAGCCATTTGCACTGTTATTGTAAGACAAAGTGACAACATCCAATTGATCTGACACGTGTACAAGGTTATGTAATAGTGAATTAATACTGATTTACTATAAATGTCTGTATTTGGATCTGATTACTAAGTGACTTTCACAGACTTCTTTTCTGTGAATAGATATGCATTGGATTGGCACTTGTTTAGAATCTTGGGATTTATAAGTGGCGTCTTTGTATTGTACGGAAACTTGAAATGTCTTTACCTCTTATCCTCTTTTAAGTTGCCTGTCTCCTATTTAGAACTTGCTATGAGATAGAATAAAGGTAAGGACTGAAACAGTATGAAAACTGAGGTCATACAGTGCTAATGGAGAAAAGTTCATTGACAGTATCACAGGTACTGTATGATACAGCTTCTAGTAGCATATAATGCATGTTTTAACAGTTAAGATGGTAACAAAGATTAAATAAATGCTGTTAATTTTTCTTTTCCATACTGTGTGTGCCATAAAAAGTTATGGACTCATCTTACTCTCCCCAAGGAAAATAGTATTATATTTAAATTATACCAAAGAGGTAAATTCTCTTTTCCTAATCTGTCCATTCTAAGCTGGACATAAAACACTGTTTATGTGACAAATATACACTATTAAAACTATGTTAATAGCCTTGGATGCAGATTGGTATTAAATTAGTAGTAAGATGATAAAAAGCCTGTTTAAGATCTCAGAGTAATTATCGTTAACTTAGCTTATCCTGGTATTTTGCACCATCATGTTTTTGCAAAAACATGTGTCCATAGCAATTATAGTAAAATAATGGTTTGACTGAATTTTGTGGCCAAAAAGGACTGTGGGATTTAGACATGGGGTGATCACTTGCCTGCCCTTAGTTACATGGATGGCATCATACTCTGGAATACTTTCTTTCTGCCTTTAGAATAGCTATCAGGAGATATGCTAGTCTTCTAGCCTCCTCATGGGAATGCATTTATGAAAGTGCTTTGTAACAAGAGTGCGCTGCCCCTAAAATGAACACAGCATATTGGATTAAAAAAGTAATACAGTCCCAAATTATTTTGGTTTATAAAAATAAAAGGCACAATAAAACTACTTAGTGCACCTTGTTTCACTATTTCTAGAGCTTGTTCAGCAGTAATAAATATGTACTCATGAATAATGTACTCAGCAGTTGACAAAAATGTCATAAAGTTGTGATTTGTACTGCTCAGCCATGTGTAGAAACACTTTTTAATGTGAAAAAATAGATGAAGTAATTGTACAGAGCAAATTTGGGGGTTTGGAGTTATAAAAGAAAATAGCCTTGATATTTGGGAAGAAAATTCTGTGAGTGCTGTTTGAAATAATGCGAATGAGACTCTGGGAACCACACTTTATAGAAATGAGAAATAAATGCTGAGACTGACTGCCGTGGGCTTGAGTGGGTGATAGCAGGTGATAGCTACAGTCTTGTCATAAAAGCCCCAGCAATATGTATCCCATATAACTCAGTGAGTTACAAGCAGAGTTTGTTATTCTTTTTATCATTTTTATTTGAATGAACCAGAAAAACAAACAATAACTAACTGCTGTGATCTTCAGCAACCAAAGAATCTGTGAACCAGTCGGTTTCACAGGACTGGAACATTCTTGGACACCTTCTAAGACAAGCAGAAAAGTGAGAGTGCTGTCAATTTTCTTTGTTTCATCTTCAAATTTACAGCAGGAACTGTTGCATTCTCACAAGTGAGAGTGAAAATGTTTCCTCTCAAAATAAAGGGATTCCTACCTTCTAAAGTTCTTCATAATAAAAGGTGTGCCATCCTAGGGACTGTATTCTGGATGCATGTCCTGCATTTTATCACTAATTCCATTGCCAGCTGATCTTTGTACAATCATTAGGAAAGAAGTAACTTCCTTGAATGTCACTTCTCTTACTTCCCGACTCTCTTCCATCTGGGATGCATTATAGATAACTAAATTCTGATTAATTTCTGTTGAAACTGTTTTTCAGTGGAAAATTGGTCTCTTCAACAAACAAAATTTTTGTCCATTAGAGAATGTTGGTTTGGTTTTTTGGGGGTTTTTTGGGGTTTTTTAAGTGGAAAATCATCCACCTTCTTTAGGGAAGGTATGGTGGGGATGGGGATACAGTTTAGACCCAAACCTAAAACA
This sequence comes from Balaeniceps rex, assembly GCA_013401315.1. Classification (NCBI taxonomy): domain Eukaryota; kingdom Metazoa; phylum Chordata; class Aves; order Pelecaniformes; family Balaenicipitidae; genus Balaeniceps; species Balaeniceps rex. Next base: position 27,169 of record VYZW01045658.1, read on the forward strand.
TTTTAGCCAGAAGGATTAAAATGAAAACTCTTTGGAAAACTAATGTTTTGATTTTAATAAAATCACAAAATAACTTATATGAATGCCCTGGTTTAATTTATGATGATCAAAATGTCACAGGGAGGGAAGGCAGGATCATTTTTCTGTCCAGTTCTACACTTAAGCTTTCTAGAGCAAGAACCACTTTTGCTGTGAGTCTGATCCACAGCCCTTTTTTTTTTTCTACTGGAGAATGCATCCAGCAGCCTTCATGCAGTCCCCTCATACAGGTGTAAACTGAGCCTTGGTGTGGGACATGCTGCACTTCACAGAAATAAACACGTTACTCAGAATTCCTCCTAGACAGACAAACCTGCATTCCATCTAAGGAAAACATTTGTATTAATAATAGCTTAAGTGGGGATGAAGCATCAGTGGTGTCGCTACTGATGACCATATATTGACCTAACCTATTGAGGTTTTATTTAACTATCTAGAAACGTATGCAGAATAATATGAGAACTGACAGAGGAAAACCATTCCTTGACAATATCTGAAGAAATTTTTTACTGTGTCTAGAATACAACTTTTTTCGCCCTGAAAACAATGTAGAGTTGTGCTGACTTGAATGCTGTCTGCTTACCAGGTTTTGTATTTTGTTAATATATGACATCATGTCACAAAGGACTAGAGAGAGACTCCTAAATCTCAGGGACCCTCCATATTAAAGTTTTCTTGATGCTAATTTTCATGTGACGTTTTGGCTTTCATGAACCATGACGTGTCAGCTAAAGTACATTTAGCAGCAAGTGTTTGCATTGGACTCAAGTCCAAGTATTATTCAATTTTTGCTGTTCCAGTGATGTGAAGGAACTAGAAGGCCCACTGTCCTTCAACACCATAAAAAAAAATTGCTCTTTGATCTGTATTTTCTCTGTAGTCATGCCAACACCTTTACCATCTCTTCAGCCTTTAAGGCAATGTGAGTAAGTGTGGCCAATAAGGAATATGTCTCAGATGGTGAAAGTGGGTCTTAATTTGTCTGTTATTGTCAGCGTGCCTTCTCAGAGACCATTACAAATGACATTTGTTTGAATAATCTTAATGGTCAAACTGTCCCTTGCAGAAATATATGAGTAACAAAAGCCAGTTTTGCCTTCTCCTTTTAGTACTAAAATCAGAAGAGTTTCCAATTACATTTTTCAATTTAATGTCTCCAGGAATTATTTTTTCCTTGTGAGGGTGTTGTAGATGTTTTGAGATTGCTGCATCTTTAAATGAAACTTGTAGAGAGAAAAAGTGTTATGTTTGCACATCACTGACCTGAATATTTTCCTGGTGATTTCAGAACATTAAGGTGCTCACTTATAAAAGTCATGACTCCTTGATCAGCCCCCAATGAAATGATACCTTGTGAGTGAATAAATTACTTTCCAATCTTAAAATAAAGGTACGGTGTTGGAGTCATGTGGATCTTAACTTCTAGTACAGCTGGAATTAGTTTTAAACTCGCTTAGCTTTGTTTGCTGCTTATTGGTCCTGAATAGAGCACATTTATCCAGTGGTTTTAATTTATTTCAAACACACAATAATGCTCCTGTGACTGCTCTGTAAAGAGCTGTTAATGAACAGATCTCAAACACAGAAAGTGATTTTCTGATACAGACTTTTTGTATGCCTGCAGAACAGAAGTACAAATAGGTACACTGTATATAGAGGTCCTTATACAGACATCTGTGGTCTTTCTGGCTTCTAAATTCCTGCACCCCTGAGGGTTTTCTCCTTTATTCACTGTTATAATCACCTCATGTTGCCTTCATAGGGCACATAAAGGATGGTTTGGGTTTTGTTTTCATTCTTTAAAAGTAGTACTACAATAGGCATTCCTAAGTATAGCATTTAAGGATACATTTGCCTTAACTCATGTAATTACTGAAAGTTGTAGACACTCTACTTTTCTTTAGCTGGTGTTTTTAAGCCATCTCAATCTATGGTAAATGGATTTATGTAATTTTTTGCAATAGGGTTGTTCCATATTAAATTTAAGTAATATACTGCTATTACAGCGGAGCTATCACCAGGCTTAAAACCTGGTATTTAAAACAGCTTCTTAAATATGGCACCAGTTAGTCTCAGTTATTTCCTTCACTCTGGTCTTATTCAGTCTGCTTCAGTAGAATTACTCCACTTTTGTGGTGTTGGAAGCAACATCAGAATAAAGCCCTTAAAGCAGTAAGGGCAAAACTTACTGCTTTGTCATATTGATTTAAAAATCTACATGAAAAAAACTTTAGTTACTATTAAAAGCATGACATCTGACTCCAGCTGTCAGACATGTACACTGATTTTTGCCAGCAAAGGCTCTGTCCACCTTATCAGAAAAGGACATTTGGGGGTGGGGGGGGACAGATGTAGTGTAATCTGTAGACAGATTATACTTGAAGTATAAATGTCCAAATTATTTCAAATCCAAGACAAAACAGGTGATGTGCTTGTTATTTCTTAAATTGGGAAGTAATAATTTGAAAACAGGAATTCTGTGTTGCGGCACTGCAAAATGTTTTGAACTATTTTACAGAGACCATATTCAGTGTTATTAAGGTCTTACTCCACCTGTGAGTGATTCAGCAGTTTACTCTTTAAAACAAAACCTACCTAGAAATGTAACTAAATGAAGTAAGATTCAGAAAATCCAAAACTAACATTAAATGTACTGATTCTCCATGTGTCGTGGTTTAACCCCAGTTGGCAACCAAGTACCACACAGCCACTCGCTCACCCTCTCCCCCCGCCCCTGGTGGGATGAGGGAGGGAATCAGAAGAACAAAAGTAAGAAAACTCGTGGGTTGAGGTAAAGACAGTTTAATGACTGGAATGAAATAAAATATAATAATAATAATTTGTAATGAAAAGGAAAACAACAAAAAGAGAGAGAAACAAAATCCAGGAAAAAACAGTGATGCAACTGCTCACCACCTGCCAACTGACACCCAGCCAGTCCCCGAGCAGCGGTCGCTGCCCCCCAGCCAACTCCCCTCAGTTTATATACTGAGCATGACGTCATATGGTATGGAATAGCCCTTTGGCCAGTTTGGGTCAGCTGTCCTGGCTGTGCCCCCTCCCAGCTTCTTGTGCACCTTCTCACTGGCAGAGCAGGAGAAGTTGAAACATCCTTGACTTAGTGTAAGCACTGCTTAGCAACAACTAAAACATCAGTGTGTTATCAGCATTATTCCCATGGTAAATCAAAGACGCAGCACTATGCCAGCTACTAGGAGGAAAATTAACTCTATCCCAGCCGAAGACAGGACACCATGCTAGGTCTGCATTTTACAGATATGAAGATAAGGTAATGTCTTGCCCTCAGTCCATGTTTTGAGCCCTGGCTGCTGTTAGTGGGAATCTTTCATTCATGGAAGACACCTTATATCAATCACATACCACTCTGCTCACAAGCCTTTGCTCACACTGAGAGATTTCATGCGATTTTTTTTTTCTCTACTGTTGTAATAATATTTTCTTTTTTCTGTTTTGAATTAAATTACTTAACAAAAGAGAAATCCTGCTCTTGGCAGCATGTAGTACAGGAATCAATTCAATAGATCAGTAGGTAATGTAGAGGCTGCACTCTGGCTTTCTCATGTATGTATTCATAACACTAAAACTACTCTTTATTAATACCTATTCAGCTACTCCTTCAGGGCTGTGTAGCTGATATGGTGTAACTCAGTAACATCTTACAAACTTTAGTTATTCAGCTAGCTGTTTACTGCTCAGTTCTAAAATGCCCCTGTCCAAGTAGATTCATTTAGTTCCCAAAAATCTGTAGGAAAACAAGTGAGAAGGCTAAAGAGTGTTTCAAAATAAAGTGTACTTGGGTAAAATTTAAAGCTGATGAAGCTTAAAAAGAAAACCTATTTTTACTTTTGAATAGATTTGAGTTGCAAGTAGACATCTCATACCAAGCAATTAATGCTGGAAGACTGTGAAGACTGGTTCAGAAAGGAAACAAAAGCTTTTACTCATCTAAAATGGTGGGGGCGGAAGTATACCAAGTTTTAGCCCATAAGGAATGTATAACTTATCAAAACCTGAGAATGCACATTGATTACATTTATTGATCCAAACCCACCTTTTTGTTCATACAAAGATATTTCTGCCTTTTAAAATAAGATCAGTCCAGTGAAATTCAAATCTTTGGATAAAGAACTAGTCTATTTCTTGTAATTTCTAATCTGTCTCACCATCACAATCCAATCTTTCCCACAGACTCATCTACGGAACTAACAATTCTTTAATAAAATTTCCTGATGAGATTGCAAATGTTATGCATTGACTTAAATAATAGTTGAGTTAGATCACTCGGTAGACACAAAGAGGGTGAAAGCGGACAATAAAGGGCATAGTTTGAGTTTTAGTATTTGTCTTTTACTGCGATTTGTTTCACATGCAGATAGAACCTGTGACTTCTTTGCTGAGAACCCACTTTTAAATCTCATAACTATTCCCCACATCTCTGTTGGGAACACCATGTCTCCATGTAATTTTAAATCAGCACACTGAGTTTACAGCCTTTAGAAAAGTCAACTTTTAGCAGTTGCTATTTCCTAACTTTAACCAAAGCAAAGCTGGCATTCAGTTGTAGTAACAAAGCTTTTTTAATGTACAGGAATAGCAGACATAAGTATTCCAGTAAAGAGTTTTAGATTGTTAGTTTTATTTAGTTTTAAATTACAAAATATTTCTATCTGCTCTATGAAACATTATTATAAACAAAGCAGGTGTGAGGTGGGGAGAAAAACCTTTGCAGTAGTGCTTGAGTAGGTAACTATAAATGGCCTAAAGAAGGCTTACTTGTTCCTTAAGGCATGTAAAGAATTTAGTACCTCAGAACTATTAGAGATTACTCTTATTTATGGAGTAAAAACTAGTCTAGTCATAATTGAGGTCAGATCATGTTTTCATGAACTAATGACCTCTTTGATAACAACCCAAATGTGTTGCAGTGATTTAGCAAAAACACGTTACATGGTTTATGAAGTTCTGCAATGACTTGTGTTGTCTTACTTTTGTATAACTACATTAAATACATGAGTTAGGGTCTTTTCCCTCATCTCTGTTTTGAAAGATCACATATATTTGGTTTTGGACAGGATTAAGAATAGTTTGCGGTTTTTTTGGTTTGGTTTGGTTTGGTTTTTTTAAGGACTTTCAAGATGTATGGAATTCTGCTTCCTACTTTACCATTGTGTGGATGCTTTTGGTTTCTTTGGATTCCTTCATTTCTCTTGGTCAAACTTTCTGTTTTAAGACTTGCATCTCAGACAGCATGGCTGAGTCTCATTTGTGCTTTGTCACTAACTTCTAGTTCCAATGTACTTTGCTGACACTCAATTGCTATCACTTGCATCAAACTGCTGTCTGGAAATGAACTGCGGATCTTTATTCAAGCACCACTCCAGCCATGGCTGAGTGATGATTTTGTTGAAGTAGTGATGCAGAACAGAATAGTTTACTCCCCAAGTCTCTACCCATTCTGCCTGCAGATAAGGACTTTTTTCTTCACAGGTTTCTCCATAAAGCCAGGTGACGGACAGCATTTATGCAGAGAGTTGAAAGGCTTTGATTGCTTACTGATTAGAGGAAAATCCTGCAAGAATGACTTCTATAAAGAAGGCAGATGAGGAATGCTCTTCTTGTCACGAACTGGAAGAGAAACAAGAACGTAATGAACTAAGCAATGACAAAGTCACCTCTGAATTTTTTTTTGCATATGTATAAGAGAAAGACCTTGAGTTAATAACATGACAGGATGCATCAAAATATCAAGACACTGAACAGTACGCTATATCAAAAGAATGTTGAGGACTTTCATCTTCTCATTTCCGGGGTTTATCCAACTCTTGCTTTAGCTTCTGGTGAGGACTATCCTTTGAAGACAGTAGTGGATGATCTCAGGGCTGATCTAGTGTGCCATTGCATAGTATCTCTATCTTAAAACTGCTGGATTTTTATTTGGTTTATAAATTATGAAAAAATAATGGGGGAGGGGGGAAGAAAACCCCATATCAATAATAATAAAGAGTAATATGTAATTGAGGTTTCTACTGTACTGTGACATAATTTTGTAATTTTGGTCTTAGTTCTTCTATTTCTTGCACTTCTGATCAAGCAGAACACTCTAAAGATGAATTTAAGCTACACGCTGTCCCTTTGAGGGGTTTGTGGGCTAAAACCAGAGCATCCTTTCTACCGGGATACATAGAAAGTTAGGTCAGTGTTGAATAATGTATTACCAGAGTGCGACAGCTCAAGGTAATTGCCCGTCTTCTCCCGCACAGTGTCCTGTTTTGCACATACAAATTCCCATCTTACAGCAACTCTAGCTCCTGCTCTTCCTATTGCAATACAGTCAAAAATACTGGAGGAAACACATATCCCCTAATTTCCTTTAAATTTGTATTAAATAGAGAAATATATATTATTTACATTTTCTACAGAAATACATATATATATATGCATACATAAATACATACACATATATATAAAAAACCCTTTTCTATTTATCTGCTCTTTTTACTGTATTGCTTGTTTGGTTAATGTTTGACCATAACCAGGATTGTTCAGAACTGACATTAATTGTAAGTAAATACATTTATTCTAAGATATAACTTGACATTATTAACATTATTATTGATTACACCTGTATCTCTACAAAGCACGTAATAGGAAGAATACATATTCCCTTCCTACCATTCAAACAGATGTGGAGAACCAACCCTTCTCTACCTTTTCCACATGCAAAGCTCCTTTGAAAAAAGATAAGCAGTCTTTGTGGTCATGTTGAAATATCCTGTTAAATACCAAGAGCTGCTAGTACATTTTTAAGGTGCTGATATAGCTTCCTAATCAGGAAGTTACTACTCTTTTATACATTGAAATACTACACTCCAAAGAAATAGTGACTATTTAGTAACTCTCTGCATCTGCTTTAAAATTCATATTTAGATTTCTTTTAAACAAAGGTCAGATATAAAATTTAGCTTCTTCAGTGTCACTTGTTTCCCCCATAGCTTTTAAACATTTTCATTTTGTGCATAAACTAATTTTAAAGTACTCTGAAAACTCTTATAGATATTAATGTACTCAATATAGAAAATTAGTCAGTGAAGCAAGAATGAGTATAGTTATACTGAAAACTAACTTCTGGGTCCCTAAAGCACAATTTGCTCTTTGCAAAATAAAATGTATTTACAACTTATAAAATACTTGCCCAGTGTCCATATTTTAATTTTTTTTTAAAAATAGTATATAAAGGCTGAAAACGGGAAAAATTGTCACAATTTTAGTTTCAAAGCAAAATGAAGAAAGAATTCAGTGCACTTACAAATACATCCAAGTGTGCCAGCCTGCAGCCAGCCAGGAAAAGCAAATTGCAAACGTGACTTCTCTGTGCAAACAATAGTTATTATTGACTTGAATCTACTTAAATTGTCCCCATCTAAGCTCTTCAGAGTTAAAGAACAGGGAATACAAAAAGTGATCTCACATGTTCAGTCCAACTACCACACTAGTAAAAGCTATATACTCCTCTTGAAATAGGAGGAGGAAAACAGTTGGAGCTAGTTCATCAGATAGTTAAAATTCTTACAGTGACAACTCCTGGAGTCAACTAGTCAGCCCCTAAATATTTTCTCACAGTGACTAAGATGTTTGTTTAGGCAAAGCAAAAGACCCTGAATTTCCTGAATTAATGCAGCATTTCATGTTTCTTTAATGTACTAAAATTAATTTCAAGATAGGAGTCCTTAATTTTTATTTGGCTGCATGTAAACTTCTTTGTGTGCTTTTGACTCCCACCAGTGTCCATTACACCTGCAACAAAGTTGGCTTGCGTTTGATTTGATTAGGCATATCTTTCCTAATTACATTCTTAAGAAGGATTATGGAGATGAAGGGTGAATATACTCTGACTGTGTTGAGAGTGACAAATAAATTAAATATTATTACCTTTAAACTCTGAGTATGCTGGCCGAACTTTGCCTCTGGAAAAAAGTTCTAGGGAGTTCGCTATGGGCAGTTCAGTAGAATCAGCTGATAAACTACAGCTTATTCCCTAACTAGCTATCAAGACTTGTTTCCAGGAAGTTCGCTGGAGCTAGAGGCTTGCATTTAGCTTGATGGGTAGCTGCATCTTTATGTCTATTCAGCTTTAGACCTTGAAAACTCCCTGACACCTCAGTCCTGCATTTCTAGATCCTGCTGAGAAATTGCTTGTTATTAGTCTGGTTGTACCTCCGTGGTCACTCTCAACAAAAAAAGCTACACTATCATAACTAACCAGCTGAAGTACATAAACAATAGTTTCCATTTCCTTCTTTCTTATATCTTGTTCTTTATAAATATTATCTCAAATTAAAGGAAATTAAAATGAAATTAATCAGAATTCATCATTCATCTTTTCTATGAAAGGGTTATGAAACCATGATGGGATTGCAGCTCCCTTTCATAGGATTTTTTAACATTACTTTGGGTCAATTTCAAGTGCTGCAAATCAGTGCAGCTCATAACCTTTCAGTGAAACCATGCCAAGTTATAGCAGTGCAGAATCTGGCTTATTTTAGCAATCCTTATTGTATTTTAAAAAAATAATCCTGCTACTGATGTTTTATATCAATTTACAGTCAATTGTTTATAACACAATTAGAACAAATGCACATGCTTTTCTTTGACAATTGAACAAAATAATTTAACAAGAACTTTTATAGTAGAATCAATGTAAGAAATCTTAAGAAAGTATTGTTGGAACCCTGTGCAGTTTCTATCTTTTTGATTTCTCCAGAGTTTGTTTCCAGGTGATGTCCAATATAAATATTCCCTGTTTGAAAATTGAGAGCACCTGTGGATAGACAAATCCTTTGAAGTCCCTTCAAAGACCTTCAGTGATTTCTTTGAAACCTTGAGCTGTTCTTCAGTTGGACTGATAGTCATTTCGAAGATGCATTGCAGTAGGTTCAAAAAACTGGAAGAAAAGATTAGAGAGAAGTTTAAGCTATGTGTTGTTAACAACTAAGTTAACCAATAAACCCACGTGATTTCTAACTATCTCAGCAGACTTAAAATAGAACTGCATTACAAGGGAGAATTTGATGTTCATTACATGGATCATCAAAGCTCAATTGTAAGTATGTATAGCAATGACTGTTTTCTCCTGAACTTTATTTTTCCAGTGTTTAAACTGAACCATGATGTAACAATATGCACTGGAAGCTTTATGAATATTAACATATTGAAGCTAAATACTTTTCCAGTTCTTGTTTCTTTCTCTGTTCTTGTTTCTTCCCACTTGACATCATTCACATATCATCTTCTCCTTCAACCTGTTATGTAAATCTTTTTCTGCCATCATACTATGCTCTCTGTGTCTAAATAATATCCAGGACTCAGCATATTTAGCACATTCAGCGACTTTGTACCTTCCTCTGCTCCCAAACATAAAAGCTGGCCTCTGCTTGTTTTTCTGCAGTTTATCATCAAAACTTGAACATCATATCCTTTAGTTTGATTCACTCCATCATTTAATGTAATGCTTCATTACATTAAAAACTGTAGTATAATGTTACATGTAAAAATTAAGACAGGTTACTTTAGAAAGATGTTTAAGAAGATGCAAGAACAGCATATGCATTGTGAATGATATGGCAAAGGTAGACTAAGTACTTGCATTCTTTTCATTAAAAGGGCACTCTTTGCATTCTAAATCAAGTAAATTTTAAAATAATCTAAGCCTGCAATTTATCTACCAAGGTCACTGTCTAAAATAGTATTCAGCTCAAGGACTTAGCAAGATATAAAACCAAAAACAAAGCCAAAAAATGCTATATGACAAAATAAAAAGCTAGAACAACTTTTTCTCATTTGTCAGATAGGTTTGTTCTCCTTTCAAGAACTACTTTATCTGGCTAATCTAGACAAATGTGTATTGTTTTTTACTGTATAGAGCTTTTTGTGGATGGCAGATACTACTGTACTTTACAGAAGAACACACACCACAGAAACATGTCTGTTCCATTTTGCATGTATAAATCAGGGGGATGTCACCTCTCCAAAACTTTCATCTAAATTAATTACAAACTGA